>VWPU01006333.1:0-10383 GCA_013398955.1 Callaeas wilsoni
CCTGAGGAACCAGGAGGTGAAGGCCGGGCTCTGGAGACTGATGGGGAGGAAATGTTCTGCTGAAAAATAGTGTTTCCTCTTTTATTTGAGTGTGCTGCCTGATGATATTCTAATTTCAGGAATTTAAGCCCTTCTTGAGCACTTGTAGAGCTTGAGGACCAGGGACTCTTCATCTGTTCTGATTACAACTACTGGGACCATTTCCTTCTTTTAGGATGTAAAAAAAGATAAACTTTTTTCCTCTCATAAACCTGATTGTGACTTTTTCTGATACGTAGATCTGACTCTCTGGGTTGTTAGACATCAGGATATCCCAGATAATGTAAAAATAAAATGCAGCAGGAGAGTTTCTAAAGTGTTCTCCCTGCTTCCCAATTAGCAGTTGAGCACTTCTCCAAATCCTGAGCTGTTTCCCAATCCCTGAATCTCCATTTCTTACACTGATTCTTTATACTTCCCTGTGATGCCAAGAAGCCAATTATATATTTCAAGGATAAATTTATATATATTTAAAGTTATGTCTATTTTAAGAAAAAATACATAAAGAAATTCTATGAACAGACTTTCTTTATATATATAAAGAAATGTATCTATTAAGATCTTTATCCACATCATTTTATATATATATATGTAAAGGAGTAGGACATAAACCCTTCTTCTATTGAACTTCCTGAAGCTGATGGTGTTTACTTACAGTGCAAGTCTCCTGCTGAAGGAGCTGTTTCCAAAGTCATTAATTTCTAAGGGAAGTTTCCTGTGTGCCACCACAGGGTTGGCAGTGACCAAACTCAAGGCCCAAGCTTGCTCAAGGAGCAGGGAGCCGTCATCTGGCAGCTCCTATGGATTCTGGTGGAATTGCCCACTGCTGCTCCCTATCCTGGCATTTTGTTCATGTTTTGGTTTTATTACTAAATTGGTTTTGCTTAGTTTTGGGTATTTGTGTGATTTCCTGTCTAAAATAAATCATGAGACACAGAGGAAGGAAGAATAAACTGTGGGAACTACAGTGAGACTAACCCCAGAAGGAGAGGCAGGAATGCTGACCAGGAGCAAATATGGGGTAGAAACAGTTACAGCAGCCCAGAATCATTTAGGTTGGAAAAGCCCTCGAAGATCATGGAGTCCAGCTGTCAACCCAGCTTTGCCAAGGCCAGCACTAACCCATGTCTGAGCTCAGGCTGTAGAGGTGAGACCTGAGAGCCCCTTCCAGAGCCTAAAGGGGCTCCAGGAGAGCTGCAGAGGGACTCTGGGCAAGGGCCTGGAGTGGCAGGACAAGGGGGAACGGCTTTACACCGATGGAGCATTTAGATTGGATATGGGAAAGACATTTTTCCCTATGGAGGTGGTGAGGCCCTGGCCCAGGTTTCCCAGAGAAGCTGTGGCTGCCCCATACCTGGGACTGTTCAAGGCCAGGTTGGATGGGGCTTGGAGCAACCTGGGATAGTGGAAGATGTCCCTGCCCATGGCAGGGCGTGGCACTGGATGAGCTTTAAGGTCTTTTAACACAGTCCCAGGCCAACACATTGACCCTCCAGCTTTGTGGCTCCAGGGCCTGGATCTGACAAAGCAAGCAGCTGGAGAAGTTCACTTTGTCTTTAACAAGGAGGAAAGTTTCTTCCTTGTTTCCCTTCACTAATTAGTCTCTCATGGCTCATTAAGAAGAATGAAAGAAATTTTTGAAAAGCCCTCTGAGCAGCTTCATCGTGATGATGATGATTAGGAAACTTTGTTGGCAAAGCCCAGAAGATCTTGTTAAGCTGATGATTCCTTGAAGGGTGGTTGGTCTCCCAGGATCACTTCTTGCTCTGGGAATGGGAGCAGCATCCCTTGTGGTGGAAATAGCTGTGAGCACCTGTATGATGGGACCCTGGAGCTCAGACCTGCTGGTGGGCTTTCTTAATTCTTCATTTAAACCCGAAAATCTTGAACTGAAGGAGGGTGGGTTTGCCCTCTGTGAGGGTGGTGAGCCTCTGGCGCAAGTTGCCCAGAGATGCTGTGGCTGCCCCATCCCTGGAAGTGTTGAAGGCCAGGTGGGACAGGGCTTGGTCTAGTGGAAGGTGTCCCATCTGATGGCAGGGGGTTGGAATGGGATGAGCTCTACAGTCTCTTCCCACTCAACTTTGATATCAAAAGTCTCTGTCTTGCCGAGCCCTTTACCATTTAATTATAACAATTCCAACTTCTTCATCCAGGTCCAAATCCACCTTTCTCACTTTCCCCCAGACCTAAAACATCTCCTGTTGTTTTTTCCAGAGAAGGAGGACATGGTTCACCATCCATTTACTTTTCAAATGGAAGTGAATTCTCATGTAACTCCTCAGAACACATCTACACAATACAAAGACAAAGGGAAAAGTTTCCTGCTTCCACCTTTCCCTGCTGCAGCCAAGGCCTATCCCCCTGCGGAGTCAGAACTCATCCCACCCCCCAAAGGTGTCAACAGGTGAGGGACAACCAAAATCAGGGGTGTGGAGAACACGGGAAGTGTCTGCTGAGCTTATCCAGACCACCCAAGCTGTGAGAGGAAGTTGCAGAATTGCACTCAGTTTGCCCTCAAAAACAACAAATGTCCTTTGGAATTCATTAAGATGAGCAGAAATTAGGAGGGTTTTTCCATTATAGGTGCCTGACAGGAAAAGATGAATGATTACTGGTCTCTCCCCAGTGTTGTGGCCATTCCTGTAGCTTCTTTATTGAGCCATGATTTGGAGAACTGTTGGGTTTGGGCTTTTTTAGGGCATTTTCCAGACCCAAACAGCTCCCAGCTATCCATAGATCAGGTGTTGAGGATTCTTTCACCTATGGAAACCAGGCACATGCTAAAATTTTGGGTGAAATGCACCTGTTAGGTTTTCATTATGTGTTTTGGCACTTGGACACTTGCATTCCCCATGATATTCCAAGGTGTATCCTGACTTGCAGCAGCTTTTTATCCTTCTAAGTCTGAAAAAAAATGCAATTTTTAAACCTTTTATCTTATTTTTTTACCGATCAAATTAAAAAATAGTCTTACTCTTCCCAAATGCTCTAATAAATAACTCACAGGTAATAATGAGGAATTTTATTGGTATTTAGGGATAAGGACAATAATCTTGCAAGAAAAATACATATTGATCAGTGCAAAATAAGTTATAAACCAATAAAACTGTGATTTGTTCTTCCTGAGAGAAAGAAAGGTTTAATTGGAATAGTACCCTGGAATAATTCTGGGTGATTTCTTCCGACAGACTGGTGGCTGCGAAGGGAATTCAAGTTTGAGGTTCCCATTCCTGGTTTCCTTCCAAGGAATGTGTGACTGTGAGGTCTGTTTCTCCAGGATAAATACCGTAATTGAGTTGTGTGAGGAACTGTGGAAGAACATATACAAAATTGTGAGAATCAGGGAAAAATCCAACTATTTTAATGGATCATCTCTTACTTTAGAGGAACAGTTTGCTTCCACAAGGGCATGGAGTAGCAGGACAACAGGGAATGACTTTAAGCTGAGAGTAGGTTTGGATGGGATTCTGGGAAGAAATCCTTCCCTGTGAGGGTGGTGATGCTCTGGCACAGGTTGCCCAGCGAAGCTGTGGCTGCCCCATCCCTCGAAGAGTTCCAGGCCAGGTTGGCTGGGGTTTGGAGCAGCCTGGGCTAGGGGAAGGTGTCCCTGCCCATGGTTTGTTGGACCAGATGATCTTTAAGGTCCCTTCCAACCCAAACCATTCCAGAATTCCCTGATGCCACGAGCTGCACCTCTCTGATGCCGGCAGTGGTTTAACATCCTCCTCCTGCACTTCCCCAGCGCTGCCTTCACCTCCTTGTTCCTCAGGCTGTAGATGAAAGGGTTGAGCATGGGGCTGACCACGGTGTAGAAGACAGAGGCCACCTTGTCCCGGCTGCCGTGCCGGGACGCCGGCTGCAGGTACATGAAAAACAGGGTGCCGTAGAACACGGACACGGACACCAGGTGGGAGGCGCAGGTGTGGAAGGCTCTGGCCCTGCTGGGCGCCGAGCGCATCCCCAGGATGGTGTGGAGGATGCGGCCATAGGAGAGCAGGATGACCACGCTGGTGCCCAGCCCGTTGGCGGTGGCCAGGGCGAAGATGGCGACCTCGCTGCCGCGGGTGTCGGAGCACGCCAGCCTCAGCACGGGGCTGACGTCGCAGAAGAAGTGGTCAACCTGGCGGGGCCCGCAGAAGGAGCCCCCAAACGTGCAGCTGGTGTAGACAAGGGCACTGAGGGAGGCCACGAGGTAGGACCAGGCCACCAGCTGCCAGCAGGCGCGTGGAGACACGGCCGTGACGTAAAGCAGGGGGTGGCAGATGGCCACGTGCCGGTCGTAGGCCATGGCGGCCAGGAGGTGACACTCGGCCGTGACAAAGAGAGCAAAGAGGTGGAATTGTGTCACGCAGCCGGCCCAGGAAATGGTTTTATTCCCAAATAACAGGCCTGTGAGCATTTTGGGGGAGATGACGGTGGAATAGCAGACATCAGCCAGGGAAAAATGGGTGAGGAAGAAGTACATGGGGGTGTGGAGGCTGGGAGCCACCCAAACCAAGACCATCAGCCCGACGTTCCCCGCCAAAGTGAGGATGTAAATCAACAGAAAGAGCCCAAAAAGAGGGGCCTGTGCCCAGGGAGTGTCCGTAATTCCCAGGAGGATGAATTTGGGCTGCGTGTGGTTTCCTCCCATGGCCGGGTGTTACCTGCTGAGGCAAAGGGAAGAAATACATCAAAATGGTAAATCTCAGAGTTTCACTTTTTTTTCATATTTAATTCCAATCAATCACCATTTTAATTGCCATACTTTGGAATATTCCATATATTTTCCGAACATAAATTCTATACTTTTCCACTTACCAGCTGAGGTGCTTAGAAAAGTAATGGAGCTTGAAGTAACCATGAATGGCAAATTTGTTTTTCCATGCTTGGATGTGTAAAATTATGGATTTATTCTGGCACATGTTAATTCAGAATGAAGAAAAGAATCAGATATTTATTCCCTTTTGGTTTGAACAAATTTTGTTTCAGAAGATACCTCGGAGGAATCTCATTGGAGACAAGGTAAACCTGGAGCAGGAGAAAGTCCCAATGCCAGTGAAATCCCAGATTTCACCACATTAAGAACATTTTTCCTTGGCTTTTAATTATTAATCCAGTCTATCAAACTGTTCTATTATATATCATTTACACTGGATAAAATTCACATGGATAAATTAATGTTTTATAACTTTCTGAGCTCCAACAGGCTGAAACATCCAAAAACCATGGGAATTAAGATAAGACTTACTTGAAATGGGAATTAATTTTAAAACAATCCAATTCCAAAGGCTGATTTGTTAACAACCGTATTCTGCTGACAGTTCTTCATAACTAAATAAGACTTGTCCTTAACACTTCCATAAATCCATTTATGTTGCTTTAGCTGCCTAAGGAAAATAAAAACCAATTTGCACAAGCCATTACTTCCATTTATTATAAAATATCCTGCTTTTGGGAGGCTGTTTTCCAACACAGCCCCAAAAGAGAGGATGTGAGGAAATGAAGAAGGAATTCAACTTCTCTCTCTTGGATTTACAGCTCCTCCTGTGCCCTCGCTGCAGTGGTGGGGGCCAAGGGTTTATCCCAAATGCAGCAGAGAACATCCGGGCTGATGTGGAGAGGGATGGGCTCCTTCCCTGGCTCCGACAGCTGAGCCTGTGGCTGACAGGGCTGTAAATATGTTCCCTCTGCTCTCCTGGGACAAAACCCTCAGGGCTCCTCATGGCACAGCAAATAAACACAGAAAAGAGAAAAAAAAAAGGGATAGAATGGAACCCTGAAACGCATTGTGATTCAGGGATCTCAAATCCATCACGTGGATGAGCCACCACGTCACATGGACGCACAGCACCAGCGATGGCCGGCTGGTCAGAGGGTCCCCAAGTGTCACACAAAGCACCTCTGGCTCTGGAGCTGCTGCTGTCCCTCTGTGGACACCAGAGAACTCAGTTTTCCTTCAAGGATGGGATTATCCACGTTGAGGTACGTGCAGCCCGGATGTCCACACCTGAGCAGGTGGCTCTGGGCACTTTCAGACAGTGATTAATTGTCCCAGAGTGAACTAATTTGCATTAATCACCCCATCTGGGGGCTCCATCCACACCTTGACTCTCACGCTCTATTTAAGCTCAGCCCAAGGAAGTTGTTCCCTTCTGGAATGATACTGGAGAAGTCCTGGTTTCCAGTTTCACAATGTGCACATCTCTGGATTCCTTTAATCTGCACCTTTTCTTGACCACAGATCCAGCCCTGACCAGGGTTTGAGTTGGTTTTTTGATGTTTCAGCCTGATGGAGCTCATAAAGGTATAAAACATGAATTTATCAATGTGAACTTTATCCAGTGTGATATGTGAACTTTGATATATAATATAACAGTTTGATAGACAGGATTCATAATTAAAATAAATACCTGATAAATAAAACAATATAGAATTTAGGTCAACCTTGGACCAGCCTCATCATCAGCAGCTCACCCGGTGGTTTGGAGTCTTGGCTCAGAGAACATCAGGAGGTTTGGAATAAATCTGGTTCTGATTTATTAAGCAAGCTGGAAGGTGGAAAAATAAGGCTTTTGGGGAAGTCAGTGGTGATTTGGTGCAATACTGTCCTGGAAAAAGATAAAATAGATCTGATTTGGGTCAATGCCAAAGAAATGGAGCAGAAATGGTCATGAAAGCAAAAATTGCTATTTTTCCTGGAAAATGCACAAAGGCAGAGGAAGGATTTAGTGATAAGTAGCTCAGAGGTTTATACTTAATTACCTGATAATTATTTAACTTCTTTTACAAGTTGTTTTGCCTTCTTGGTTGTTCTTTTCTAAGTATCAAAAGTTTCTCATGGAAATAACTGGATTTCCTGGTTTCATTTATTATTTTGAGAAAAGAGGGGGTGTTTGAAGTTGTGCCTGGAGGATTGGGAATAAAGCAGGAACTATTGGGAATCAGTGGTTAAATGTTGGCACAGAAACTCACCAAATTCCAACACCGATGTTAAAATATTGTTGTTTGCAGAGCTACACCCAACCAAAAGACCAGCACTAGCTGGATGATCTTTAAGGCCCCTTCCAACCCAAACCATTCCAGGATTCTCTGTGACCCTGCGTGGGTCTCCTTTGGACATGGCACATCCTCTTCCAGCCTACCTGGAGTCTCTTGATCCCTCTAATTCCACCTAAGATATCATAGGATGCGCTTAATGTTATTGGTAACTGACAGATAACTCCCATCTGTGGATCCAAACTGTACTTTGTGGGCAGCTGAGATATTCCTGGGAATGCCTGGAGCAGAGTAAGAAGATGTAATGGATCACGTTCTGACAGGTGGGTCCTGTACAGACCTCCCGGTGCTAAGCCAGGAGTAGCCTGGAAGCCTTTTGGGCTCATTCCTTACCTGGAGGCTTGGATCAGCCCTCACCTCCTGTAATCCCAGCTGGCAGCTCCAGGGATCCATCCAGAGCTAACTAGGACAGCCTAAGCTGTTTGTAATGGATACCTGGAGTAAACCCACCCACTGACCCTGAAGCAAAGTTATATTCACTGTACAAATGAAATAATATTTCTATTAAAGGGTGTTTTGCTGATGGAGAGGGCTCCTCGATGAACCTTCTGATCCCGATGCTCCTCTGGTGAGGTAAGAACTGGATTTTTCTCTTTAATCCTTTTATTCTGATTTGTTGTGTTATCAGGGACAGGGAATTCTGTCTGGCTCTTTTTTCCCCTCCCTCATGCCAGGGCCCTCATCCACACCTTGTTTTCAGCTGGAAATGAACTGGGATTGATGGAGGTTTGTGAGGGAGAAGAAAATCCAATAACATGTGGGTGTTGCTGCACACATTTAACCCAAGAATCTTTTGCATTTTATATATACATAAATGGGATAATGTATATTTGATATTGGATTTTAATATATATTTATAATTTTGGATCAGAAAGGACATCTAGGAGATCTCTGGCCCTAGGATGGCAAGTTATACATTTATATCCATATATATTCATGGATATGGGGCTTGGAGCACCCTGGGCTAGTGGAAGGTGTCCCTGCCCATGGCAGCGGGGTGGAACTGGATGATCCTTAAGGTCCCTCCCGTCCCCAACCATTCCAGGATTCTATGAAAGGTGTCAGGATCTCCTGTATAAAGGTTCTGTGGGTTTAACAAATGAGACATTCCAGACTTCCATGATTTCTGGGCTGGATCAGGGAGGCAGCTCCCATGAAAAGCCCTTTCTAGGAAAGATGGAAGGACATCATCTAAATGGATTAATTAGCAGTTTTAATGCAGTTTGGAGATAATGAGATATTGCCCATAAGCCAAGTCAATGAATTAATTAATAAATAGCTCCATATTTGAAACCAGGATAAATTTACAGGTTCAGTTGAACCAGTCACCTTTGTCCTTTCCTTTTTGTGCCCCCAATTTCTGCCTTTCAAAGCCTTCAAACGAAGCTCTAATTAGTTTTGCACTTTATGCCCCTGGTGCTTTGTTAAAAACAAAGTCAGGAATATTATCAGTGGAGTTTGTATCCAGAGATTTGCACTTTGGCAGGGGGGAAAAGGGACTGAAAAATAACAAAACAAGGCAAGAAAAAACCTGAACAACCTGAAATTAAAAAAAAGGAAGGCGATAATTATTTTAAAAGTTCCTTTTTTAGGCAAGAAATAACTCCTGACAGAAATTGCAGGTCTCTCATTTCTCTACATTCTGGGTGAAAACTTGGTGCTGGCAAAGATGACAAATCTGCTAGGTTTTTGGATGTCCTTTCCTTGTCCAAACGTGCATTGCATCTACTTCTAAAAGAATTTAGTTCCTGTTTTTACATGAAAAACTTATTTTTGCTCCTTTAGTGCACCATGGTGTTCCGTTGTCCATCCCGAGGGATGTTAAAGAGCCATAAAAGTCCTTTTAAGGTATGAAATGGAGAACCGGAAGGGTGGAAAGGTTAAAAAATATCCATCAGTATTTCCCATATGTCACCACCATCTATTGGACATTGCTGGGAACATCATCTCCTTTTTATTTTACATAAAACCTCCTTTTTTCCTGTAAGCCTTGAGTAGCAAAATGTCTTGTTCTTGCTCAGGAAACTGAGAAATAGGCAATAAATAAAACAACGGCATCATCTGGCTGATCTCACCTGGATGTTTTATTTTCCAAGCATCAGCTCCTGAGCCTGTTGAAAGTATTGGATGTTTGAAGTTCTCCTCACATTTGGAAATGATGCTTTAAACTGCACTTTATTTTTGTCTTAGGATAATTTTCAGCTGATGCTTCAGGTTGTCTGAATCCTTCAGGTGGGGTTAGATGGGGTAGTAGGAAGAAATTCTTCCCTGAGAGGATGCTGAGGCCCTGGAATGGATTTCCCGGAGAAGCTGTGGCTGCCCCATCCCTGGAAGTGTCCAAGGCCAGGTTGGACAGGGCCTGGAGCAGCCTGGTCTGGTGGAAGGTGTCCCTGGCCATGGCAGGGTGTGGAATGGGAGGATCCATAAGGTCCCTTCCAACCCAAACCATTCCATAAGACAGATATTGTCATAAACTCCCCCGGGGATACTTTTAGGATGCATTGAACAATTAAAGGCAATGTTTTTGAGCTGTTATTGTTCAAGTAACACCTTCTGCTGCTGTTAATTTTTAAATCATCATATCTTGACTTGGCAGTGGAAGATCCCTGGACCCCTCAGGGCTTGGCTGCCCCTCGCTTGGTCTGACAGCTCCCTGGAGGGTAAGATGTTATTCCCTGACTTGTTTTGTCCCTGGCTCTGTGAATCCTCCACAGGGCAAAGCTCTGGAAACACGGGTGTTACATGGGAGAAGCCCTGGTGTATCTCTCCAGCTGGAGCTGGGAGCAGCTGGAAGTATAAAAACGGCTTCAACTGGACCTGGGAGCGAAGAGGAGCAAAACCCCACCTTCAGGTAGGTTTAGATGGAATACTGGGAATAAATCCTTCCCTGGGAGGGTGGTGAGGCGCTGGCACAGGTTTCCCAGAGAAGCTGTGGCTGCCCTATCCCTGGAAGTGTTTAAGGCCAGGTTGGATGGAGAGATCTTGGTGAATCCTAGGGCAGCTCATTGGAAGCTCTTCTACTGCTTTGCCCAAAGATTTTATGGAATTTGGGTGCCACAATGGAGATCCTCACCACAGGAGGACAAGGATGAACACTCCATTAGTTATTCCCCACCAGCCACCTGCTTTTCAGCAGGAATAAAATATAAACCATGGATTTCAATTGAATTTATTTCCATCCCAGGTGTCCGATCCATCACACAAAGTAAAGTTGGTTGGTTGAGTAAGGAAAAGTGAGGCTGGACTTCGGTTAAGTGAGAAATCCAGGTCAACTCTCCAACGGCAGCAGGTGGATTCTGCCTCTGG
>VWPU01006334.1:0-63038 GCA_013398955.1 Callaeas wilsoni
GGATGGATGATAAACAGATAACCCTCCCTGGGTTCTGCACTCCACCAGGCACTGCAGTCCCAGTTCATCATCCTGCAATTAGCAGGTGAAGCCTCCTCTGGTATTACCTGTCAATCCAAATAATTACCTTCCTTGCCACCCACTGCAAGACTGAGTCCTAAAAAATCGGCACCCCAGTGCCTTAGATCCAGCCCCTAAGTTATCCACCTTATCCCAAAGGCATTTTGTTTGCCAGACAGGGTCCCTGACTGCTTTCCTGCTATGTGCTATAAGCTATGCATGCTGCAGGAGAAATAAAAGATTTAATAGCCTATTATGCCAAGGATAGATGTCTTTCCACTTTACTCTGCTTTTTACGATTTTATAGACCAAAACCAACTGCAGGAGGTTTATACTTAGGCCACAATTTGCTTGAGGCTAAAAGAAGTTACCGAGGAGGTCTCACTGCCCGTTCAGTCTGCTCACGTACTTTTCTCTGCATGTTACATCCACTTTTGAAGCACTGCTGAGGAGAAGAAGCTGGGCTGGTCCAAACTGCACTCTGTTCTCAGGCTTTCCTCTCTGGCCTAGCGACAAAAAGCTGGAAAGCCAACCAATGTGGACATCGTGGAAATCTACCCAAAGTGCTGAAAACAACTGACATCTGTAGGAAATGTGGTAGCAAGTAATCCCAAATCGTGTGCCTTGTTTCACATGGCAGTATCAGTGCATTTACAAACCAGGCTAGAAATAACAGCTATTGAGGCAGCCTAATGGAAGTGCAATGTGCTTCCCATGGCTTTTATTTCTTTTTCAGGAGCAAGGATTAACGAATTCAGCAGCAAACCCAGACCCCGCGTTCAGCAAAACTTCCACGAGCAGCTTAAGGAGTGATTGATGGGTAATTTTCCAGATCTCAACAATAATAAGAACAGCAACAAACACGAAAGGACGCAGCAGCAGTTTTGTGGAGCAGTGTTGGGTGGCTCAGCGGGCCATTGTGACGATTGTTCCGCGGGTCTGCGGGGGGAGCCCGCTTTAATCAATGGAGCCCTTTGGAATCAAATGCAGGTATTTACTCGAACCCAACACGCAGCCCAGTGTTTGTCTAGTTCCCAGTCTGCCTGTGTCAGCTAATGCTGTGTTTGGAAGAGGTTTCTGACTCTGACAAAGAAATGGATAACCAGACATTTCCTCATCATGCCATCTGAAAATCTGGGAGAGGGCGGCACCGGTGAATGAGAGGAGAGGCTCTGTGCAATCAATAAAATGAAGCTGGCCTCTGAATCCCAGCAAATAAACAAAGCTGTGATCCCAGGGCAGCCCTCAGGTTTTCAGCAGTGTAAAGAAGAGAAGACAGGCTGATGATTTTCAGTGCTTGGCTCTAGGTCTGCTTTTCACTCCTGGCGCCTGTGGGAACTGCACCAGACGAGGAGGTCAGGACAGGGACCACCTCTTAAAATAATGACTGTGAGACTCTCAAGGCTCTTCTCTTCACAAAGAGGGATGAATGTCTCCTCTCTCCGAGCACACGGACGTGCCCAAGGTCGGATCCTAAGGGACAGAGGCACAGTTACACAGCCACACTCCTGAGGAAATGCCTAATCCAGTGCCTTGCCTCAGCAGATTGGCTTCATGTGACACACTGCACCAGTGCCCCGTGCCCCCTGCCCAGGGAACCAGAGATAAAGCCCAGTCACAGTTCCTGACATCGATTAGCCCGGCATTACCATGTAATGATGGTTATTATTGCCCGGTGCCTGATAAGGACAGGATCCCATTGCATTTGTGAGGCATTTTTGGACTCTGCTGCAAGCAGACAATTTGTAAAATAAAAAAAGAAAAATATTTAAAAATGAGCATCCCTTGCACCTCCTAAGTGAAATCAAATTGGGGTGAAACCCTGCCTCATTCCAACAGTTGTCACTCGGTTTTTAAACTCTGCATTAAACCAGCATTTCAGCAAGTTGGGAGAGTGATTATGAACCCGGAATCAGAGGCTGTGAAATCCTTTGTATTTGTACAGCCTCTGCCAAAAGTGCTTTATTAGCAGGTCACAAAGTCTCATAGGCTGGAATTTCTGCAGTAAATTGCATTCAGGCTGAGCTCACAAATCATTAGCCATGCAATCTTGTTTATCCTGCTAGGACTTGGAGTTTGTCCTGTTACAAAATCAAAGCAGCGAGGTTGAATGGTTCCAAGCGAAAAGCCTGATGACAGAACAAGATTCTCTGAGGAGGGGTGAGGGGGCAGGAGGGACAGTCCCCGAGGGCAAACACGGCTGGGAGGCAGCACATGGACGGTCCTGTGGAGGGGAGATCCCCCCGAGCAGCCAGAGAACCACACCGGTGTTACTGGGGCCCTGTTGTTTATTCTGCAGCACACTGGGGAGTTTGCTGCGGACACCAGCAGCCCCTGAAAGAGGCTAACAGCAGTTTTTATTCTTCCACTGATGCACGTGCTTAGGACGTGTACAAAAAGTTCCCTGGGAAGTTACAGCGCTCTCCGAGTCGGGGAGCTCTGCCTGGTGGGTGCAAGCACAGAGAACTGGTTTATGGGGATGGTGACTGCATTAGCAAAAGCTCCTTAATTAATATTATTTAAAAGACAAAGAGATATTATATGTTTTTTTTCTTCCATGTGATAAGTCACCAGACTTTGCTCTGCAGAGCTCAGGGGTGACCACAGCGTGCACAACTTGCCCACGACCTGACCCTGCAGCTCATGGGGTCTGCCCAGGGCCCTGTGGGGCTGTGGTGCTGCTCAGAGCAGCCCAAGTGCAGGATCCACACAATGAGGGGTCTTTAGAGTCAGGCAAGACAGACAGGAAGAGCTGAGGAGAAAAGGAAAAGGTCCCAAAGAAGCTCTTTTCCTTCCCAGTGGTCCCTGTGATGGGCAGTGGCCAGACAAAGCTTCCTCAGGTCTGGGTCAAACTTTTTAAAAAAGAGCTTTAAGGCAGCTTTTGCTCCTCTAAAACAGCTTCTATCATTTACTGTCGAACACTTAATTGCCAGTTTTTTGGGGAAGTTGAAGGTACCACCTGGAGCACTTAGTTCTCCATACCCTCCACTTCACCCTCTGCAGCACAGGGCTTAACTTTGGCCACTTCTTCACAGGGTGCCAAAGTCCAGCCCCTGGGCTTGTTGAGACGCAGTGTAGCACAAAACACAACGCAAATAACTACCAAAACCCAGTACTCCTCGGGTATGTGAGACAGAGCTACCCTCTGCACCAGTCACCTGCCAAAGTCCAGTAACATTCTCCAGTTTAAAGCTTTTTTTGTAGCTGCTCTTCTTGCGAGCAACGTTGAGATTCTGGCAGCCCATCAGCCACCACAGATCATCAAAGCACCCAATTTGCAAACAATTCAGAGGCTAAAATGTATTTACTGCTATTCAGCAAACTCCTCTGCCTATCAGCTGAATCTGGAAAGCAGACTTGGCTCAGGAGAGAGCAATGAGGAGGACTAAAGGTTGATTTGGCGCATAGTTTCTTTCACAAAATTAATTTTTCCACTTCCAAGACAATGTTTTACAAGCTCAGGCTAACTTTGCAGAACCCAGAAAATCACCAAGGCGACGCTAAATGTCAAGACTGGCTAAAAGCAACCGAGGCACTGCAGCACTGCACACGTGAACAGGGCTGTGCCACCTCTGCAGCCTGGGAGCAGGGAAAGCTTCACCCCCTGCTCAGGAGTTACACAAAACGCACTCTGCCCTCAACAATAAAGAATCAGGAATGATGTGGATCCCCTACAGCTGGCAGAGGGTCAGCAATGGGGCTCAGTTGCAGTGTGCAGTCAGAAAACAGTTCCATCTCCTGTGAAAAGGCAAAGTTTTTCGGGGTGTAAAGCCTTCCCAGAGTAAGAAAAGCCTTTTGGCTTCTTCCAATTTGATAGAATATTGTTTATGTTAACATTGGCATTCCCTTCTCCCAGTGCCTGGGAAAGGCTTTGCATTTATTTGAGCTCGTTCAGGAACTTATTTTGTGGTACCCTCCAAGTTCACTAGACAAAATGCATAGTCTGATTTTACAGCAATTGTACTAAAATGACAGATTTTATTTATTTTTTAATGGCAGACAGTACCCTTTGGATTCTATCAGCTTGAGTGGCAAATACACTGGGAATAAGTGAATGCCACGAGCAAGTATTGTCATGCTTCCCTCATGGGTTCCCAGGTGTATTTTCAGCTTTGCTCTATTATGTTATATAAATACCCGTTGAGGAAGGGGAGTTGCACATCACTTTTGAGGATCATTACTAAAAATGGATTAGATTTCCCTTTTCATTTTTCCCTTTTCGTTTTTCAAACCCATCTGCCTCTTTGAAGGAGCCTGTGGAGGGGATAGCCCTTTGCTGAGGGAAATTACAGTCAGAACCACTTTTAGAGGACTGTCAAAAGTGATCAGGCCTCAATTCTGCTGCTTGATATAATCAGTCCAAGGTCTGGAGTGGAAAGAGACAATCTCTGAATAAACAGTTGTGGGGGCAAGGCTGACATTTTGGCCCAGCAGCTCCAAAAAAAAAGTACAACCTCTCTGCAGACTCCTCTGGCAATGGGGTCACAGTTCTCCTGCCTCCCACGTGAGCCCAGCCCTGCGCACATCCCATCAATCCTGCCGTGAGGATCTGCACCACGGAGCAGGAGCAAGCCCTGCACCCACATAAAATCATGTTCTAATACCAGAAGAGGGGGAAAAAAACAAAAAAAAATCAATATTACAGGCCAGCTGGCATTAGACAGGATGGGAAAGCAGGAGCAATTGCCAGTTCTCTGATGCACTGCAGCACTGAATCGTGGCAGCCACTGCACAACCTGGTTTTCTGCTCCAGGAAGGACAAGCAGCACCAAGCACTTCCTAGCTACTGTTTTCCAAGAAAGTTAGTCTCTCAGGGATTTAAAACACAAAGGCATTGCAAGGACACCCACGGGGAAAAGCTCCAGTCAAAGGGAGATGGAGGCTGTGGATTTACTGCTTCCATCCTGCCCCAGCTCCCTGGGAGCGACGGGGACATCTCAGGCAGCAGAAAGGGCTGGTGCAGGGTTGGGAAAGGCAGGGGGAAGAAGCACCCACGTGTGTGCAGGAGCCATAAACAGGAGCTCCACTGGCAGCAGCAATGGGGCCTGGAGACAGAGCCAAAGGTTTCCGTGAAATCCCACGGGGACGATTGGCGTTGGCGCTTGGCTGTGAGAGAGGGAACATCCCCAGATCCCGGAGCTGCTGGAGCTGAGGGCTCCAGCACAGCCAGGGAGGATCAGCCAGGTGATCTGTCAGCAGCAGAAGGGCTGCAGCCACACAGCAGGAGGAACAAGCACCATGGAACTCCTGAGACTGGGAAGCTCCCAGACACGGAGCATCGGGATGGGCTCAGACGGACCCTACACAGGGAGGTCATTACCAGACCAGGGCTAATTCAGCCTCGTGGCTTTGCTCTCACACACACAGAGGGAACAACAGAGCAGCAGCCAGGCCCCAGGTGGGCCCAGGGATGTGTGGTTGGCTCTGCCCACCCGGCACAGCCATCCCGATCCCAATCTCGATCCCAATCCCGATCCCAATCCCGATCCTGCGGGGCCAGCGCCACACTGAGCCTCAGCTGCCAAGCCCCGCTGCCAGAGGCTATTCTGGGAGCTGGAACAAAAGAAAGTATCCTCTTGCCACCCAAATAAAGCCCCCTGCAGTTGTTCAGGAAGGTTTTCCAGCTGAGGAAAGGTTATGTTGTCCGTGCACCTGCTGTCGTTTCCCTGAAACATGGAAAGAATTTTTTGGGTGTCACCAGTGAATTCTGTACCTGGCAGAGCCACCACAAAGGAATTAAATCCTTAAGAAACAACAGAGCGGCACAGATTGATCTACACAAAAACACTGTCTGTGCCACCTACCCCAAACCTGCTGCTTCCTGCAGATTCGTGTGGTTAAAGTAGATTTATTGCGAAATTCTGGTTAAAATTCAGGTCTGTTTGGTGAAGATGAGTGAGGAAAGGGTCTGGGAACAAACACTGCAGCGCCTTTGGCTTGGCTCTGTGCTGAGTGTGTGCTTCTGGAAAAACCAGCCAGAAAAGTCACCTCTTCCTTGTGTTGCCACGAATTCCACATGCGTTGGCAGCTCACCTCTGGCCCAGGAACTGCCAGCCAGCAGGGGAAATACACTGGGCTGTTTTCTGCCCCCTCTGCCTTGAGAGGCTTTTGGGATTTCGGTTTTTAGACTCCTGCCCTGCCCCGAGCTGAGGTGCAGGAGCACTGTGTGGTGAAAGGTGGGTTCTTAACTGCCTGTTAAGGCAGTTTGTGGCCTTTGTGACAAAGTTACTGCCGTGGCTGTTAAGAAGACTAAAGTATTGATTTGTCTATGTTTTGAAAACGACTTGAGACCATGATATGATTCTGCCTTAAAGCAAAAATCCTGCCTGCATTTCATCATTCTACAAAGGGGGGAACAGAGAGATTCCTGCAGAGATTATTGTATTTGTGAGACTGGGTTTTTTTTCCTCTCTGCACATGAACAGCCCATGTGAGACTAAGTACTTTCCATGTGACTAACTCATTCCCATGCTTGCTGTGTAACAGGGCATTTAAAGCATCAACAGGCAAGGTCAGAGCCTGTTTGTTGATGCTAATGTGAGAACAAGCACCGCAGAAGGAATTAGGATTATGAAAGTACATGTGTGTTGCTCCCAAGACTGTTCCCTCCTGAGGAACAGCCTGGGTTTGCTGGGCACTCTCTTCCCCCTGTCCTCTCCAGTGTCTGGGATGGACAGGAGCCCCTCTGGAGCTGGAGGGAGGGTGAAGGATCTGGGATCAGCTGCTGAGCTGGTGTGGGGTGCAGCCCACATCCCGCTGTCCTGAGCAGCTCTTATCTGTCCTGCCCCGTTAATGCAGCCCAGTATCTCCAGGAAGCAGGGGGATTCTCACACCAGCACCTCAGCATTTACTGGTGTCGTCATGAAGATCTGTATTTTGTCAGCTCTTCCCTCTCTCCATCCAACTCTGGGCTTGGGGCAGCAGGAGCTGGGCAGTCCCTTGGTGATAAGAGCAGTGATGAACTGTTCATGTCCTGTCTCCAACCAAGATCCGAACACATCTTCATTTTGTGGGTTTTTTAAAAAGTTTCCTGTGTTCATAATGGTGGTTGAAAAGAGCAGAGGGGGCAGATAAGTGTGCCTGTTTCACAGGTATGAACCTTCTGAGGAGGCATTGCATTTTTAAGCCAAACTGTGTCCATTTCAGTGGGAAATCTTTTTTGGCTCCTGGAGGAAAGTGGAAGCAATGCCCCAGGGGTGGATCTATCAGTAATTTTTGCAGCTCCCTGCCTCAGATAGGAAGATGTGTCAAAGCCGGGCTTGATCACCAGCCCCTTCCACACCTCTCCCAGTGCTGCCTCACAGACCCAAAACAATCTGCTCCACCCAGTGCTGCTTTCCAGCTCTCCCTGCCCGCTGTGAGTGGCACCACGCTGCGTGAGCTCTGCGGGTTCAAGGGCTGCTGACAGATCTGAAGGATCAAGCTCCACGTCCCCACAGGGTCAGAGGAGAGAGGGCAGAGCCCAGCGTGGCCAGCCTGTCCCCAATCAGTCATTGGCTTTGTGTCTAACACCCACATTACTGCCACAACACCTTTAAACAAGTTTTTGTTGTTTTTTTTTTTTTTTTGCTTGGTTGAGTTTCTGTTTTTAATGACTGCTGGAACACCTTTCAATTTTTTTTTTTTTTTAAACCTTAGAACTGTACAGAAAGTGACAGTGCAGTACCTATTCAAAGCTCTTCTTAGTGTTTATCAGTGACACAGCTCTGGGCTGCTTCGACTTCAGCAGCCCTGGGGTGAGGTCCTGACACCTCCAGTTTTGGAGGACAAATGTGTGAATGGGCAGACAGCAGGGAGAGAACATTTATTGATCCACCTCTGGAAGGATAAACCGGCTTCTGCAGCATTGCTGCTAGTGACAGGCTGATTGTGCTGATTAAAACAAAGCAAAACGAAGAGGAACTGATCAAATATCCCCCAGCAAGGAGTGATGAAAGCCCTCAAAGCCCACATAATGGAGATTCTGGTCTGCAGCATTTCCAGTGTTTGATTAATCACTGGCGTACGCTTGCAATTAACACAGATGAGATGTAGCACAGAAATCCTTGCAAACTGTTCAAATCAAGTTTGAGCTTCTTTCTGATCCGTGATTTCCACTGCAAGCAAAATCCATTTTCTCTCCAGCTGCTGGTGGTGCGCAGTCAGTCACTCCACAACACGCTCACAGGCGCTCAGCAGCAACTGCGTTTTGCTGCAGAGGCAGCGACGTCCAATCCTGGATGTTGACATCCAAAGAGATGGGAATGGACAGATACCCAGCCTTCAAAGTCACCAGGGCACCAGCACAGCTTCCAAACACTCCTTGGCTTTGCCAGCCAATTTGATCACTGGGCTAAAAGGTCAGGAAGTCATTTTCCTCTGACTTTAGAATTCCTCGGCCACTTTCTTCCATCTCAGTGCATCTGAAATCCTGGGAATGGAGAACCGGCTCCCTGTAACCTCTTGTATGTTTGGCTCTGTGTAATTCCTACAAAAACACTTTAAACCTGAGTGAGTCTCCCCAGCCTCAGATGGCACTGACAAGCCTGACTGCCATTCCTTTTGCTTTTGTTGTGCTGCAAGATCAGCTCTGGAGCCGTGCAGGAAATCTGTGGGCTCGGTTTATTCACGGCGTGTTTTTCTGCGTGTCGAGAGGGATTTGTCTCTTCTGGCTTGGGAAGTAAAACTGAGAACACTGAGGTGGTGAAGGAACAGGATAGAGAAGGAACTGGATGTGAAATTAAGAAATGCTGTCACCCTTAGACGCAGTGTCTGCAGCGAGGGGAAGGTGAGGTTACTTGGCGAGCAAAGAGCAAAATGAATGGCAGTTGAAAGGCAGTGTTTTGATAGGCACTAATTATTAAACTGTAATTAGCACGAGGATGCAGTGATCTGTTCGAACCCCAGCTAAGCAAACAGGTGGAGGTTAAAGACAAAAGAACTGCAGAGGCTGAGGAGGCAGAGCACGGGCAGTGCCTTTAGGACACAACACTTTGGACCTGTGTGCTGTGATCTGATAGCACAGGGGAAAACAGAGACAGGGTGGGTTTGGAGAGCCACAGGGCAGAGCTGGATTCATGGATTCATGGATTCATGGGAGACACCCTGGAGAGCCCAGAGGGACCGGGATGAGCAGCCAGAGGGCAGCTGGGGCTGCAGGACAGCCTTGGGTGGGGAGCCAAGGGCTGCTCAGCCCAGGGACCCCAAGGATCTGCTGGATCCAGACCCCGTAGGCACTGGAGAATGGGATGGGATGGGATGGGATGGGATGGGATGGGATGGGATGGGATGGGATGGGATGGGATGGGATGTGGGGCAGGGATGTGGTCAGGGTCAGGGGCCTGAGGACTCTCGGATGCTCAGCCCAGAGGAAACTGCAGCAGGAAAACAGCACCTACAGCCCAGGGGCCACTGAAAATCAGCAGAACAAGGTTTAAAACCTTTCCCTGCAGTTTAATGGCAGCTCCAATCATGTTTATCCAGCATTAGTGAGACATCTGAAAACCTGGGCCTGTTAAGAGCAAACTATGCTTGAAAATACTGTGCTGTTGGAAAGTCTCCTTTTCCCTCTGCTACAAAGATGTTCTGAAAACCCACCAAGGGCTGAGAGGGACCTGGAAACTTTTCCTTCTGCCTTGAGGATGTAGCCAGCCTGTCACTGAATCTAAAAATAGCCTTCAGAGTATTGATTAACCTGTCTGAAGGAAGCAACAATGAATTAGAGAGAAAAAATGAAACCAAGCAAAGCCTTAGAGTGTATTTGACAGCAAAATCTGGGTTAGGAGTAGCAGAACATACTTTATTACCAGAGAGTGGCTGTTGCTTTGTAAAGATATTTTTAATTATTCTCAGCCAGCAACACTGTACCTATAGAAATCCACTCAGCATGGTAGGAAGACTCTTCTTCTAAGAGGGTAATTTATCTCTTCAATGATTTGTTCCCAACTAATTTTGTATTTCTGTCCTTTTTCATTTTCTTAAACACAGGATGATTGTCCAGTCTTTGGTCAGAAGGCTCTTGGCTATTTGTGTATATTTAAGAATATGAAAATCATAAAGATTACCAAGAAGAGGAAGGATCCTTCCTCTCCCCTTCTCTCTCACCGAGGGAACAGATCCAGCCATACACAAAAAAAACCCCAACAACAACAAAATTAAAACAACAACAACAAAAATACTGCAAAATCCTACTGAGCACTGGGTAGAAAAAATACGATAATGCTTAAAAATAGGAAAAATAAGACTTTGTTTCTGCAAGATTTTATATTAGGTCATTAATTAACCTTTTTTCAAACCTGAGAGAGCCAACAAAGGGCAAACCACCCGTCTTGACATCACCGTTTCATTGGAGATCAAAGCAAACACACGACTACACGGAGCATGCAAAAGTGCAGCACCAAGCGTGGATTCCTTGGCAAACATTCCTGTGTGACCAGGAGAAATCCAATCACAGCGGGCAGATCCCACTGATCACATCAGCTTTGGGATAACTCTTCCTCCCGTGCCCCAATACCTGCAGTGAGCAGCAATCAGGGGGTGCAAACAGCACGTGATGGCTGAGCTGTGCCATGATGACCTTTCCCGTGGTGAGCGATCCCATCTGCCCTCACCAGGGAAGATAATTGCTAGATTAGATTAATGCTCCCATATTAGATTGCAAACCTCAGGGAGAGTTGTTGTTTTTTTTTTTTTTTTTCCCCAGTGCTGTGGCTGCAGGAGGACGGACTGGGAAAAGCTGAGGAGGGAGAGGGAAGGGATGGATGGCTCCAAAGGCTGTTAAAGGGTAAATGCAGTCATCAGGGAGGTGCAGATTCACCTCCTTATCTCAAGACACCTTCACAGGCTGGACGGAGCCAAGGGCTCTGACTGGAGCCAGTTGACCGAAAGGTCAACAAGCAAAATGCAGAGTCTGGACAAAGCAAAAGTTCACAAGGAGGGAACAATTCCATGAAAGGTCTAAAAACAACCCTCAAAAACTTCTCCCTGGGCCAGAGCAGACGTGTGACATGGAAACATCGCAGTAACTGGAGGTCTTTCAAAGCCAGGTAGGAAAAGAAAGGACCAAACCAAGGAAAGCTGCCTGTGCATGGAGCCTGGGCACGGGAGCACAGCCAGGGCACCAACTGGCTCCTCAGTCAGTTCCTTTGGAAAACATTCCTAGCCTGGAGACTTCTTAAAAGCCAAACTTCACTTTTTTAGAGACTTTTGCCCACTTTTGGCTACTGCCACAGCAGGTCAGGTCCCCCAGGTAGGTCTGTGAGGAGAAAAAGTGCTGGCAGCACAAGCTCAAGCCTTCTTCCCTCCAAATCTAAATTCAGCCTATCCAGAAAGTTGGGATGCAAGTGCCTGCTCAAGCAAATGTTTTTTTGGAATTGCACGAAGTCTGCCACCCCTCAGTGTGAATCCTTCTGGGCACAGGGAGGTGTTCCAAGTATCCTCACTCCCACTCCCTCCCCACCAGCCCTTGCACTGGTGACACGAGACAGACACACCGACTGTGAGTCCTTCCTGAATCCCAAAATATTCCATGCTACCAATTTAGGCTGCCTGTGATCTTGGTAAAGGCTATTCTGGAGAAGCAGCTAGCCTTTCTGGGAAGCACAGCGTGTTTCTGCTGACAGAAGTTGGAGCAGATGCTCCGTGGTTTTAGCTCTGAGGATGCTTTTATTTCCTCTTTGTTTGATAGATGCAGCACTCTAAATGTGCCCAGGTACTGGGAGACAGGCAGAGTGAAATGGATCCTTTCTCCACTTGTTCTTTTCTCTTAGAAATTGTTCACGGTTTAATTCTGGAGGACAAACTGTTGGATGTAGAGGAGGCCCAGCAAATTTCTGAATGCAGCATCCCTAAAAGAACAAATAAGCCATGAAGACAGTGGTCCTGCAGGTGAAACATTTGCTGCTGAGGGATTGACACCAGCAGTTCCAGTGGGATTCCAGTGCAATTCCATTGCAATTCCAGTGCAATTTCAGTGTGATTCCAGTGCAATTCCAGTGCAATTCCAGTGCAATTCCATTGCAATTCCATTGCAATTCCAGTGTGATTCCATTGTGATTCCATCGCAATTCCATTGCAATTCCAGTGCAATTTCAGTGTGATTCCATTGCAATTCCAGTGCGATTCCATTGTGATTCCATCGCAATTCCATTGCAATTCCAGTGCAATTTCAGTGTGATTCCATTGCAATTCCAGTGNGCAATTCCAGTGTGATTCCATTGTGATTCCATCGCAATTCCATTGCAATTCCAGTGCAATTTCAGTGTGATTCCATTGCAATTCCAGTGTGATTCCATTGTGATTCCATTGTGATTCCATCGCGATTCCACTGCAATTCCAGTGTGATTCCATTGCAAGTGTCCTCTACAGTAACAGCAGCAGGGATGCTACAACACTGAGCACAGTTTTGACTCTAAAAGGTAACTAATTCATACAAATTGTGCAATTCTTTCTTTCTTGTTTTTTAAGAACAGATCCTCAGGTGACCCTTGTACCAGCAGCAAACAAAGAGACCCTCACAGAGTTCCAAGGAGTGTTCGTATCTTCATTGTCCAGAGGGGCAAACTGAGGCAACAAGACTTTAACTGGCTCTAATCAGTGCCAGAAAGATCTCTGGATGCCACTACAGCCAAGGTTTACCCTGAGGAAGTGTTAAAAGACCTTCCCAAAATCTTAAGAGAGGGAACCTGTGACCACGAGAAAGCTGCAGCTACATCATCAGCAGTGTCACCTCAGATCATCCAGAAGAAATTTTCGACTTATGGAAGAAATCCTTCCCTGGGAGGGTGGGGAGGGCCTGGCCCAGGGTGCCCAGAGAAGCTGTGGCTGCCCCTGGATCTCTGGAAGTGTCCAAGGCCAGGCTGGATGGAGCTTGGAGCAGCCTGGGACAGTGGAAGGTGTCCCTGCCATGGCAGGGGTGGCACTGGATGAGCTTTAAGGTCCCCTCCAACTCAAACCACTCTGTGATTCCATGATACAACAGAGGGAGAAGGGAATTTGTTTTAAAACACTGCTGTCTGCCCCACCTCATAGAAGTTGGTGGCAAATTCAATAAATCCATGTTTTCTCTATCTGCAGGTGGGAGTGAGTTTTGCTCTGTGTGTGTGTTTAGGAAAGAGGGGTTAGCCAGCCTTTTTCTAAGTTTTTGTTTGGTTTGTTTTCTTCAAGATGAAGGGGAAAATACACCTGCCAAAGAAATGAACCTGGATCGTGAATAAATGAACTCGCAGAGGAAGGAAATATTTGTTTAGCTCTTATCCTCATTATGCTACACCTGTCTGCCAGAGCCACTGCAAAATTTCTAACAATCTTACCAGGCTATTTGCATTTAAATCGCTTTTCCTGACATTATGTAAATCCCTCAGTAGAGCTGAAGTTTTCCTTTTCTCTCTCTCTGGGGCTGCACTCAGTGGTTTGCTCAGTCCTACCCCGTTCTCCCCTCTCTGCTCCACTGGGTTACAGCAGCACCACATGAAACCTCAGCTCTCACAGGTTTTGTCTGGAGCTGGGTCAAAGATGATGGTTTTCAGATTTCTGAGACTTCCGTGACAAAATCACATTACAAATGATTTTGGGTCTAAAAGGGAACACGTGCTTGGGTCCAATGTTGCCACAAGTCAGAGCTGTTCTCCTAAGGCTGTGCTTCCAAAGGGATTATCCAGTGGTATTTTCACTATTCAAGGATTCTGCTGCCTTGGACTGCACCAGGAGAGTCCTATTACCCGTTGGGAACTGTGGGGATAATTTCTTAAACCAGAATTTTGCCTTTTCCCCTCTGTGGGTTTCAGGCAGCTGGAAAAGGGGGCTCAGGTTTGCAGCTCTAGCTCCAGAGCCATGACTCTGTCCAAGCTTGTGAAATAACCAACAGCAGAGGAGATACTTGATGCTGAAATTCTGCAAGCTTGGGTGTGAATGGTGAATAAAAAGAACAGCACAACAGCCAAACAGCCACAGGAGCCTGGAAAGTGCAGACAGGGGCGATGGAGCTCTGCCTTTCACAGGCTTCAGCTCCAGACAGGAGGAACTCGAGTAGGAGCAAAGAGGAAGACGCAAGGAAATTGTCTCTGCTTTAATTCTGGACTTGACTGGAGACAGCTCCAGTCCCTACCTGCAACCTCCAGCACTCCAGGGCTTTCCTGGCTAACTTCCTGTGGAGCCTGTGCAGGGACAGGTCGGAGCATGGAGGGGCTGCAGCTCGAAGCCTTTAGACGCCGAAAATTGAGGCACCCACTCCTGACACGCCTCACCTCCCGGTGAGGGGGCTTTGCAGCACAGCACCATTTGCCAGTCTCATGTTACCCAGAGAATGCCCATGTGTCAGGGAAATTCCCAGCTGGCTGGAGGCACGGGCTGCTTTCCATGGGGAAAGGGGAACAAAGCCCTGGGCGGGAGCCAGGGCTCACGGACACTGCACTGAAGTTATCTGGCTCTTCGGGTGGGCACATTCACCTCAGCTGGGAAAAAATAAATAATCAGAACCTCACTGTTATATTCTCTTCATGCTGCCATAAATGAAAATAGAAATACCTGGACTTTATCCCTTCAGAGGACATCCCCTGGTCTTTGTCAGCCACATCAGCTCAACATTTTGCAGCCCTCTGGAGCAGGTGCAGTGGACTTTTCACCCTGCTCTCCAGGTACTGGGTATGCTGCAAGGTTTGGTCTCTCCCCAGCAAACCACTAATGTTTGCCAAGGGCTTGGAGATCATCTGATGAAAGGCTCCATAGAGCCCCAATCTATTATTTCTCAGTCAGAAAAACACATTTGCTGAACAGGAGGAACAAAAGAATGAGCTGTGGGCCCCCAATAAGCATTCAACACAAGTTAATTTGCTCAGCAGCTGTATTTTGCTGAGACAGATTGCATATTTTCATTGTTAGAATAAAAATGTCCACTGGGCTCCCATCTCTGCCTGTTACACTCCCAGTCTAGTCTAGAGAACAAATTCAATTTCTTTCATAAACAAGAGATCCACTCAAATAATTTTCCCTTTGTCCAGGCTGAAATTAATGGAGCCAGAAGACACACAGGGCTGCAGAAGACACACAAGGCTGCAGAATCTTCCCCCTCACGGAAAAAAAATCGTGGAAATCTGGCCCCTGGCAGGGCAGGCAGCGTGTGTGAATCATGGCAGCCTGATTCAGAGCAGTAAGGACAATAATCCTGAGCTACACCAACTAACCTTCAAGCTTAGTCACAGTTTCACACAGCTAATGAGCAGAGGAGCAATGAATCCTGGATTTATGGCTCTCTGTTCCCATAGATTTCGCCTGGAGACAACAGCAGCGTTTCCTTGCATCTCTAATGACTTGTCTTGTCTTGAGGTCTTGTTTTTTCCTTCCCCCCTTTCCTTCCCTACACCGATGAGTGTTTTTCTTTTTCTTTTTTTTTTTTTTTTTAAATCATTATTGAATTTTTTAAAAGCCTGCTGGGTAAATTCTCATCATCAGCTCCTACAGTAAAAATACAGAGTAACACCCATGAATCTGCCAAATTTTGCTCCTCGTTGTTTTTCTCCAGATTCTGTTCACACAGATTTATCAGGGCTGTCGTGCAAGGCTCTGGCTCTGCACGAGAAGATGCTTTGACTCCAAACCCTGCTTCCATTCCTTCGCAAATTACCCAAAGTGACTCCAGTTTTATTTTTAGCCCGGAGGTGAATCATTCAGGAAAATCTGATAAAATCCACTTAACCACAGTTAAACTCTCAAACCTGAGCGAGTTCTATCTAACTTTTATGAAGTTTACACATGATTATTTGAGCTCACATGATTAAAGGGGGCGCATGTTTATTTTAACTCTCACAAAATGACTTTGGACTTGAAAACCCTGGAGAATCACGTCTGTAAACATACCTAGAGTTACTGTGTGGAGACAAAATGAAGGGAGAATTGGGGGGAAAATGTCACAAACATGGGAGTGGGGTTTATTTGGAGGACAGAAGTAGTGAGAAGGCAATGCCAATGCCCTGATGTGAGGCACAGTTTCATCCCTGAAATTAAATATTCCTCGTGTTTGGAGAGCCTGATCCAGGTAAACCTTCTACCAAGAGGCTGATACAGCTACAGACCCCATTTTTGTGATATTTAATTTTTAAAAAAAGAGACAAAACAAGCTCCCTGCTATTGACAGCCAGCATCTGGAGAAGCATGTTGAGCAAAGGGCGCTCTGCACCCTGGTCGTGACCCACGAGACAGTTCTGTCCAGCCTCCACCCACGTGTAACATTTATATATAGCCCCAGAATAAACTCTTTTTTATAATCCTGCCACAAGCTGTCAAGCAGGGCAGCCCCAGACTAGATTTTGCTGCCGCTGGAAAAAAAAAGAAGAGCGTGTCTCATTTTATTAAAATACTAGAACATATCATAAAAAATTAAAAATAGTGCAGAGTGCTACCTTACATAAAACACTGCCCTGAGCTGCCTTCTATTCCCAGCACCCCAAATATGCTGTAATCCCAGAGCGAGCCACAGCCCAGCAATGGGAACTGAAGCTGCTGCTCCAGACACTCAAATGGACCCCCTTCCACTCCAAGTCTACCTGAGAAACTTAAGCAAAATGATCAATTTTGGTGCAATTTAACAGCACATCCATCTACCCACAACAGTCTTTCATTCTCCTCAATTCTCAAGCAAGTCTAATTTAATTAACTCTGTTTTCCAACGATCCTCAAGGGAATTCTGTGCCCTTCAAAAAAAAAAAATAAGTGGGACTCGGCTTCACCCCCCCTCTGTGCTTTTGCAAAGCTGGTTCGAAGCTCCCATGTGGGAAAAAGCAGGACCTGCAAATACCTGGGATGCACAAGAGACTTCTCATGGCATTGCTGAAGCCTCCTGTTCTGGCTTTTCCATATCTCAGAGGCAAAGGTTGGAGTTTTTCTTGCCTGCAGCTCCCAGCAGGTTCCTATCCCCAAGCCACCTGCAGTCCCTTTGTTGCCTTCCTATCTTTCCTCCACCAGCAGCATCATCTCCTTCCCCTGCACTCCAACCAACCACAAATATTTTGACAGAACTGAGATAGGAAGCAATTAGACTTTCAGTTTTGCTGGCACGTCTGAGGGGATGGCAACCTCTTGGCCTGACACAGCAGCACAGCTTCGGGTTTGAGTTTTTATTCCCATTTCTTCTCCAGTGCTTCTGATATCTCCACAATCTTTACAGGCACTGGAGAAAAATCTCTTGGCCTGACCAGAGGATGTGACTGTCACGTGAAGCCTTGGAGCTGAACTCTCCACTGTGAATTTCCAAGGTGTTTTGGCCGTGCAGAACTGAATCCAGAATTCCATCACAGTCTGGCACTGGTAAAGGATCATTTCAGCAGGCTGGGGTCTGACTGTGGAACAGAGAAGAGGACTTGGCACCCCGATGGATATTAAGATAAACAGAAATTCACTGTACGCCCTCACAGCAGTGAAGAGTAACCTTTTGGGTTTTATTAACAAGAGCATGGCCAGCCAAAAGATGGGATCACCCTCCTCTCCTTAGCACCTGGGAGGCTGCACCTGAGGTGCTTGGTGCATTTTGGGGCTCCTCAGGAGAGGGAAGGGCTTGGCAAGCAGGAGAGAGTGGAGCAGAGGGGCACTGAGGCATCAGGGAGAGGGGGCACTCAAACATGGGCAGGGGACTGAGGGGTTTTAGCCCCTCATGAGAAACTCTGGAGGTGCTTCATTCAATCCTCCACAACCTAAATAAAATACCAGAGCTGTCTCCTCTCAGAGATGCACAGGAGAGAGAGAGGAGGCAACAGCCATGAGCTGTAGTAAGGACAATTCAGATGGGATATAGGAAAAAGAATTTGTGAGTGTTTGCACTGCTCAGGGACCCTGTTCAATCTCCATCTTTGGGGATATTCAGAACTCCACCGGCGAGGCCCTGAGTAACCTGATCTGACTTTGAAGTTGACCTTGCTTTGAACAGGAGGCTGGACAAGGTGACCTCCAGAGGTCCCTTCCAACTCTAAATTATTCTGTGATTTTCTGGAAAAAGTTCAGGTGCAGAATTGATCTTAAAAGCACTTCTCTGAGAGATCCAGCCAAAAAAGCAGCAGCTCCCGGGGGGCTGTGGCAATCCTGATAAGGTGTCTGGTATCCACAGCTGGATTCTCAGGGGGACAGCTCGTGGCACTGGATGGCTGCAAAACAAGAGGCTGAGCCCCAGCTCAGCCCTGAATGCTGAATCCTATCACCCAGACTGATCCACCTCAATCCAAACACTGCTCCCTCAGCTCTTCTCTAATGACAATAGGGGTTTTTTTTTCTTTCAGGAGTCCAGTCTACAGGCTATCACAACAGCAGTGCTTCCTGCTGTCAAATTCACTTTTTAAAAGCCAGGAAAAACGAAGGGGAGAGATTATGGAGGGATATCTCTGCACAAAAGCGGGCCCAGAGCAAATCTGTTTCTATAGCGGGGCTGGGAGGGGAGCTCAGGCTTTCGGGAGGGATGAAGAGATCCCAGTTCTTTGGAAAGAGCCACCGGTCACCTGAAAGGACTGTTTGTCCTTTCCACCCGCTCTGGGGCACGCTGGCTCTCAGCTCCTGGGGAGCTCTGCTCCCCTGGCACCGGCAGAACACCAGATAAGCTGATGCAGGTCACACATTGCCCAAGGTCCCCCCGGCCACTCCCTGTTCCCTGCCCTCCTTAACTGACTTTCCTCGAGGCAGAGGTGACGGAGTCAAGAGCGGCTCTCCGGCAGGTCCCTGCACCAGGGAGCCACGCGTCCCACCCTGCAGGGGACACTCAGGTGGCTCCACGTGTGCCAGGGGGTGCAGCAGAACCGGCCCACAGCGCGTCCCCCCTCGTGCAGGAATTCTGCACCTGCACCCGCTGCCTTCTGCTGGAAATACTTTCTGCCTTAACGAGAATTCGCTGCTCCAAAAATAACTGTAATTACCCAAGAAGCAGAGGAGCCTATTTACAAGATTTAAAGGGGAAGAAGAAAGAAAGAAAGAAAAAAATCTCTTAGAAGAAAACTTGGGCCTCGGAATACAAAACTGAGTTGGAAAGGGGCTGCTCTTTCCTCTAGGAGAAGCTCAGTCCCTCTGGAAGGGCAGGGGCATGGCTGTTCTCGGTATGTGCCCATGCCAACCATCAGGAATTGCTCGAGTCAGGTGGCAATAAAATATTCCATGAAAACTGATTACCCCCCAGGAGCAAAGTGTCGGAATCAGGGGGGGCAAATCTGACAAAACTCACACCTGTCAAAGTTTATAAGTCTTTGCTGAATGTAAGAGGGGGGCAAGAAAGAAGGCATGAAAAAGGCATGAGTGTGCACAAGAGAGTAGCAGAAAATAATAATTTAAAATAATAAACTTGTTACAACAGCAGCAATGATTGCTGTCTATCCAGGCTCTGAATAATTCAAAAGGTTCCTGCTTCACTTAGGATCTCGGGGAATTTTCAGACCTGCCAGAATTTTCTGCTGGTAAATAATGCATCTCCAGTGTTCAAACACTCACAGTCCCCAATTAATACTGTAGATTTAACACTGCTGATTTTGAAATAGGAGGAAGTCTGAGGAAGGTAAATTCCTACTGAGCTGCCCGAGCCTTCAGTCCTTCCCATTTCCACCTTGACCTTTGGCTGCTAAAATTGCTGCTGGTTTTTTTGCAGTTGCCACGTTCACATAGGTAACAAAGAGTTAATGCAGCTAAATCTTTCAGCATTAACCTACAAAATAATTCACAGTAGGATTCCAAAAAGGGGAAAAAAAAAAACATAAGGAAAAAACAGGTGCACCAACGTGCAGCCTTCTGAGCTTTGTTTCTGCGCTGGGGGTTGTCTGCTGGTGCTGCCACGAGTGCCTGGAACACCCCAGGAGCTTTGGGCAGGGGTCACCAGGATTTTGCTGGTTTAAAGAAAATTCCTGGACCCAAATTTAGAGTCCAGCTCCTGCTTTACCTGAACTGAGAGCTAAGTGAATTAATGTGCAGCACAGTAATCCCGAGAGGGACTTGGAGAAAGCCTCTCCAAACATCCTCCTCCTGTTTTCCTGATAATTTCTATTCTACCCCATGAACACTGAAACAGAAGGACAAGCTGTTCCTCTGATTGATATGGCAATTTTAGGAATTTTCCTCTAGTCAGAGTGGAGATGCAACAACCTCCCTGGAAATAAAACCAAAGAATTGAGAAAGGAGGCAAGAGCCCAGCCCAAGAAAATCAACAGCGACCTGGGAAACGAACTAGTAAAGGCAAGGAGAGGCCTATTTTTTTATGCAGTACCAGGATTTTTCTTGAATACAGACTGTATTTCAGATGAATTTTCTTCTGAAAATGCCTGGACTTTTCTCTGCCTGTGTTCACCACGGGAAGGGTGCACACAAGCCACAGCCTTGTACCAGCAGGACCCTGCATTTCGGGAGCAGCCACACGGTGCTCATATCCCAGCTTTTAAATCAACAGAATTTCAGGATCAGGAGATTCTGGTGCTGGAATTTAAGGGCTGCAGGAGGGCACCCTGCTCTGCTCTGCTCTCCAGCTGCTGCTTCCCTCCCCAGCCCCTGCTGGGCTCAGGTGCTTGTCCTCGTGGTTGTCCTCTTGTTGCTGGTCCCAGGGCACCCTGGCATCTCTGGTTTCAGGGCACTTTGTCCAAACTTTTCTAGGCCTGGAATTTTAAAATATTTTGTTTATCTTGCTGCTGTGGTTCCTATTGTTCCTAAGCTGTTTTTCTTATTAAATTACAGAGGTTTCGAGTTGGAATGAACCCTCCTTTCCCAATGTGCCCACTGTCGATTGGCTGCTGGGGAGAGAGACAACCAGGGGGAGAGAGAGCAGAGGAGAATTACAGGGTTTCAGATTCCTGTAAACAGAGAAACATTTTTCCAATCATCAGTCTGAGCCCAGTGGAAATAGGGCTTCAGTTTCCTCTAGTTAAGGCTGGGGATCCGGTGGCAGAGCTGTTGACAAGCCTCCTTTTTCTCTGGCACTCCCTGGACGCTGAGCAGCTGAGCAGCAATTCCACGGGCTGGCACCCACTGCTGCTGTTTCCTTCTCCTGCCACGCTCTTCCCAGTGTGCCCTCCCTGCAGCCCTGGAGCAGGTGTCTCTGCTCCGAGGAAAATCCTGCAAAGGCTCCCACTTCCCTCAAACCCCGGCTCTGAGGAAGCAGCCCTGAAGTGGCTTTGGGGACTGAGCTCCCTTAAAGGGCAGCATCAGCTCCCCCGAATCATGCAGAATCCCAGGATGGGCCAGGCTGGAAGGGACCACAGTGGGTCACTGGTGCCACCCCCCTGCTCCAGCAGGGCCATCCCAGGGCACAGGAGGGTGTCCAGATGGTTCTGGAGTGAGACTCCACAGCCCCTCTGCTCTCTGCTCAGGGCTGGGCACTGCCAGGGCAGAAGTTCTGCCTCCTGTGCAGGGGAATTGCTGGGCTCAGCCCTGCCCGTTCCTCTGGTGCCATTGCTGGGCCCCGGAGCAGAGCTGGGCCCTGCTCTGCCCCTCCCTGCACACGGGGACACCTGGGGACACCCAGGGGACACCCGGGAACACCCAGGGATACCCAGGGACACCCAGGAACACACAGGGACACCCTGGGACACCCAGGGACACCCAGGGATACACAGAGACACCCGGGGACACCCAAGGGACACCCAGGAACACACTGGGACACCCAGGGACAGACAGGGACACCTAGGGACACCCAGGGCTGCGAGCCCCTCTCGCTGGGGCTCCTCTCGAGGCTGAGCAGCCCCAGCTCCCTCAGCCTGTCCTGGGCACGGAGATGCTCCAGGCTCTTCCTCAGCTCCGCAGCCTCCGGTGGCCCCGCTCCAGGAGCTCCTGTCCCTGCTGGGCTGAGGATCCAGAGCTGGACACAGCACCCCAGATGTGCCTCAAAAGGTTGAGCAGAGGGGCAGGATCCCTCCCTGACCTTCTGGAAAAAAATGCCCTGATGCCTCCACTTCTGCTCCTGCCTAATGCCAGCAGCCCTTCACTCTGCCCATGACTATTCCCTGGCTGAGCTGTGCCTGCAGTGGGGTGTGGGTTAGGAAGGGTCTTTGTGTCGTGACAGCACCTGGTGCCCAGGTGGTCACACTCCACAAGCGCTGTGTTCAGTGACCTCTGCAGTGCAAACACCCTGGATGCTGCAGCTGGGCCACCATCCCCAGACTCACACATCTCTTTCCATCAGTCAATGTCAATATTTTCCCAGTGAGGCCACGCAAACACTGTTCATTGCAGCAAAATATCCTCTGACTGGCCAGTGGGGATATCCTCAGTGGTTTCCCGTCAAGCACTGAACCAGCTCAACTCAGATCTGCCCGCAAAAGTTGATCAACGGCCTGTGCACTGGCATGAGTTTTCCAAAAACATCACTGAACACCTCTCCAGGAGGAGCTGGGTATAAAAGAACACTGTAAATGAGTAAAGAGCAAAAACACAATGTGTAGACCTTCGCTTGGACACGTACAGCTATAATATTAACTTAAACCTTCTCTATCTTGCTGCCACAGGGGTTTACAATCCCTGTGTGTGCCATTCATAAATCCTGCCTGAGAGGGCAGAGAGTTTTAGTGCTGCATTTGCAGCTGACACACTTAGCAGGAAGGAGTTCTGTGGTTAAAGCTCCCGTCTGGGCACCAGGGCTGGGTTTATCCTTGGCTCCCTACGTCCCCTGAAGTCACTTTGCTCAATTCCCTCAACGTGATGCCAGCGATGGTGGCCGAGGTGCAGCCCAGCAAAGGATGGGGGCTCTAGAAGTGGTAATTGCGTGTAAATATAGATTTAGAAGCACCACAAATGCTAGAAGGCCATTCAAGCATGCAAGTCACTTCCTAGAAACCTCTGTTTGTTTGGTGGCTTTGCACAGTGTGTGACAACATTTCCCTGCTGTCGCTGTGGGCACAGATCTCCAGATGCACCCAGGGCAAACAGCAGCCTCTCCAAAAGTATTCCTGGTGCACCTGTCAAAGATTACAATTAATTCATGACTGTTTGATGGCTTATGCTAAATGAGCTTTGGCTCCAGGCCAGTTTCCATTGGGCAAGTGTCTCCATCTCAGGAGCACCGTGACATTTGGCATTTGTCGTCCTCGTGGCTGGCACTCCTTCCCAGGGCCACGTATGGAATGTGTCAGGGGAGCAGACTGGCTTTTCAGGCCCCAGTCTGCATCGAGGTAGCACGGCACAGAGGAGCCTTTTGTTGTTCACATTTAACTTCCCTCATAAAGACAGATGGAAGAGTTTGTGTTTTGTAGCTGTTAACACAGCACCTCTCACTACTGCAAAATCCTCTTCGTGCTCCATGTGACGACTCCCAGCCCAGTCTCCTCCTGATGCAAGGTGTTTGTTCACAAAGACTGGCCCATGAGCTCTCCAGCGATGCTTAGATCAGCATGATATGATTCAGTAATTTCCTTTGTTGCCATCCCTCTCACCCTGTCAGCAAATTCACTCGGTATTGGTTTAAGCCGGGTCCTTGTGCGGGGTGACAGCCTCTGTCCCCTGCTCCACCCCGAGCTACACAAAACCAGTCAGACAGCAGCATTCCCGTGCCAGGCAGCGTTCTGGAGCGCTCCTGAGAGCCATGGCAACGTGGCTTTCCAGCAGCTGAACTGCCTCCAGCCCCCTCCTGTCCTCGTGCCCCTCGCTGATGGGTTTTTGGGATGCCGGTGCCACCCCAGTGCCCGTGGCCATTGGTGCTGAGCTCGGCCAAAGCTGCCTTTCCAGAGATTCCAGCCCACAGAGAACAGGAGCTGGCAGCTGCCAGCCAAGCTGTCCCAGTGCCACCAGGCTGTGCTGCTGTGGGTGGCAGAGGGTGGCCAGCATGTCTCTGCCACTCCTTCTCCAACCCAGGGCACCGAGTGAAGAAGTGGGGCTGAAAACCTGGCTCACTGGGTGGTGCAGGATACACTGGATGTCTGGGTGCCAAAATTTCACCCAGGAGCCTTTCCCTCATGTGATACTGCAGACCCACTGTCCAGAACGAAGGCTGCGGGTGTCCTACCCTGACCCAAACGCATCCCACGGGTTACCTGGGCCACAAATATCTACCAGGGCAGCAGGACAAGATCCTGTCATTGCTCCATCTCCAGAGACAGCCACACTAAGGGGGTCAGAGCAAGCCCAGATCCACTTATTCCTGCCACAGCTGTGCCTTGAGTACATCCATGGACTCCTCCCTAGCCCATGGGACAACCTGTGCTTCCCACTGCCATCCCTCCATGAAGGCAGCAGGCTCAAGGTTTCTTTTCCTTGGCTCCAACCCGTGACCCCGAACTGGGGAAACGTGTTCTGACCTGACACTCGCAGAGATCTGGAGGCCGATTTCAGTTCCTGCTCCTGTAGAAAAGCAGTCACTGTCTGCCCAAAATCCCTGCAGCATGACACCCTCAGCCAGCCCCCAGAGCCCTGGCATGGCAGGTCCCTGCTGTCCCAAAGGACAAGGACATTCTCTGTGATGCTGGGCAGAGCGGGGTGCCCCCTTCAGCACCCACAAACCAAAGCTGGGCTCTTCTGCCTGATCAAAACCTGCCTCCTACACCCCAGATTCCTGAATTCAGAACCCTTCTAGAGGAATGTGTCAGCACCCAACCAGTGGGAGTGAAATACCAACTTTTGTAGCAGATTGGAGTTTATTTTTAAGCAGTGTAAAAAAAACCCACCATCCAAAGCAAAGCAAACTCCCCAAACACACACCCGAAGGAAATCAGCAGGTAGAGACAACAAGCCCGACACTGCTGGCTCCTCAGGCACGATCCCAGCCTGCCTCCACCACCTATTTGTGAAATTCCTCGAGGAGAAGTGCGGAGGAGACGGCCTGGCAGCTGCCAGGGAGGTGAAGCACCCTTTTTGGGATCTCAGTAAACAGGAAAACAGGGAGAGGAGATGTGGGAAATGTTTTCATTCGCTGGGCAGGCGGGAAGGGCAGAGCTGGGGAGCGCACTGGTGGCCATCCTGGTCTCCAGCATCCCCCCTGCTCTGCTGCAAGCTCAGCCCATCCCAGCCAGGCTCGGCTTCCCCAGATCCTCCCTGTGTCAGGGGCACTGGGGGCACTCAGCACCACAGCAGCTCAACCCCAATGTTTTGGGGTCTCTCACCCTATTCCCTGCCGTGAGGTGACAATGTATGGCCCCTCCTCACTGAGCATTTAACCTGTACCTGCTCCAGGTGTACCCTCTGTGTGTCTGAGCGCTTCCAATTCACCTGTCGGGACAATCCAAGCGTATTTTAAACATTCTCACCATTTATAAAGCACAAAATTCCCTAACCATGAGTCCAGGACATTGTTCCCTGTATTACCCTCTAAATAGCAATCCATCTATGGATGTAAGAGAGACAAAAGCTTTATTACATCACCCAGTCCACCCCTTTATGTTTTCCCTTCTGGTGCTGCCTGTTTTCTCCAGGATACTCGAGACCCACACAGCTGGAAAAGTGGTCACAGATGGAGCTGCTGAAGAGGACAAGGCTGTCCACACTTCTGTGGTATTCATCCAGGGAATGGGAACGTTTCCTCAACTACAGAACACGAGTATGTGCCAAGGTGACCTCTATCTGTACAGTTCATGTTGTAATACCGTTGCAATAACACAGAATTCAGACGTGCTGGACATCTGGAAGGACGGGAGGATGTTTAAATGAGGAGCCTCTGGAGCAGGCTGGCCCTTGGCTCGGGCAGTGTGTGGAGGCCAGGGCTTGTCCTGAAACTCTGGGCTGAAGATGCTGAGGAGGAGCAGCCGAGCCACAGCCCAGAGGCAAATACCTCCAGTGGGAAAGAAGGAATAAACGCATCTGGAAGCGGCAGGATGGAGGCTGAAGAACAACTGGCTGCCTCCTCATCCTCCCTTGTGTGGAGAAACCCTCAGAGAGAGCTCAGAGTGGCCAGGATCGTTTCTGGAGGACGTAAAAAACCCCCTCATTAAGCTCCTGCCTTGTGCTGTTGAGGCACATAAAGAGCCACCAACGTCACCTCCCGGCGCAGGCAAAGCCGCCTCTGTGCTGCATAAATCATGCATGGCCACATCATCCCTTCGGGAGGCACAAAGGCACCAATCGCTAATTGTGCCGAGGGGTTCGTTACCTGCGGGATGCGGCGGGTGGAGGCTGCAGCACACACACGGCTCTGTTTGAATATCATCTGGCTTTATCTCCTTCCCTACGTGCTGTTCATACATCTGCAGGACGGTGCCGGGACTTTCCATTACATGAACACCGATGACTTCTGCTTTGTCACCCCAGAAAGGAACAACGGCACAAAAGGGCCCATGCAAGACCCCAGATGAGTAAGCCCCAGATGTCTTATTACACACAGGCTTTTCAGAGACTATTTCCCACTTGGAAAGCAACTCATGGAGCTAAAATTATACCCCTGTCTGCTGATATTTTGTGACATCTACTACCCAGGCACAGAGCCGCTGTGAGAAGACCAGAACTGGCATTTAAGGGGCAGTTTTAAATGAAGTTCAAATAGGGGTGTGTGTAAGGGCACAGGACAGAGCCCACACAGTGTGTCCCTGGCACAAATGCCAAAGGATGGGTGTACTGGCAATCCCAGCAATGCAGCTGTAGCCGGAGTCCAGTTTGAAACCTGTAAACCTATTAAAAAGCTGTGGTAAGTGGCAGCAAGGTCCAGTGTTCTGCCTTAAATACCATGCTCCATGTTTAAATATCATGGAAAAAAGTATCTCGGGTTCAACAGCTTCCCCTTGTAGCAGAATTTGCTTTAATGCTTCTCCCTGGCATCATTCACAGTCTGCTGACTCTGGTTTCCAGGCTGTGGGTAGTGCTTGTGCTGCACTAAAACAAATGCTCTATAATGCACAAGGAGTTCTGCTCTCTCCTGGACGTGCATTCACCTGGAAAGTTCATTACAAAGGCAAGTGATGTGGCCGAGATAGTGCTTCCAGATTCAAACCTGAAAGCTCAAAACAATCAGGAGAGCGAAAGGAGCTGTGTTTAGACAAATAACTCAACCTGCTGTCAAATTCCCCAAAGTGCCTCACCCCATCTCACCTCTGGCGTGCTCCAAGCCTGGGATCGCTCCTGGAATTTCACAGCACACCCCGAGGGTCCTCAAGGTGGCCACGACTGAAGGCCCATCCCGAAACATCCCCTCCTCATTCCCTGTTCACATAAAAGTCAGTCCCAGAAGCTGCACCAAACCACTCCATCCTCAGCTGCCTCCCATCTAACCTGATAAATGTCTGCTCCACTTTCAGACTTGGCTGTTCCTTTACAGATTGCTGCGCTCTGGCTTTGCAGCCACTCAGTTATTTCCTCCTCATCCACCTATTCAAAGCACAAGCCAGGAATGCAAAGGTCATCCTCTTCCAAACCTATAGGCAGAGCTATACATCTCTGGTGTTCCTTTGCTGCTCGATGTTCGTTCTCATTACCCTGGCATATAAATCTCTGGAGAGTTCCAGGGGAATTCAGGTGCTTGCTGTCCTCAGACATTTCCCAGAGTACCCAATAAAGGGATGGCACATCTCTCACATCAATATATCGCCTTGTGAACTTTGAAAGCAGCATAAAAAATGAGCCTAAAGTTATCACCGGGAATAAGAATGGCAGAATGCATTTGATGTGCAGGTAGTTGAAAAGTCTTCAGAACTAATGGCTTGGAGTGGTTCAGGAAGCTGACAGACTCCAAGATGAGACTTTGTTCTTCCTTCTCTATGGAGATGACATTGACTGACTGGGCTTGGACTTGGCACAGAGCTGGCACAGAGAGCCCAAATGCCCCACGAGCTCTGTGGTTCACAGGCGACTTTAACATGCTTAAAAATAGAAAACAAGCTCAAGAGCTGTTTGATACAAGCCATGACCCCTGAAAAATTAACTGCAGGCTTCCCCAGAGCCCGTGCGTGCCTGGAGATGAACTCTCAGAAAACGGGCAACCGTGAAGTTGGGGAGTTTAATCACCTTTGTGCTCCTGGAGCATGTCAGGGGGCTGGAAAAACCGAGATGAGCCAACAGACAGCAATTGCCTGAGGGTTAACTGTGCTCAGCACCAGGAGGGGTGAGGAAGGTCCAGAGGTGGGACCCCACGGTGGGTGCTCAGCACCATCCTCCCCCGCTGGCATCGTGTGCATGGAGTGAGGCCACGGATAACATCTCATGGAGGTTCAGGAGATTAACATCATGCTTGTTCAAGCTCTGCAAGTGTGGCACAAATCCTGCCAAGCCTCCTGTCTGCCTCCAAAGTCTCATCTGCCATCTTGACCACACTTTACATCCTGCGAGCACCAGCAAATGTAAAGGAAGAAGGGTTTTTTTTTCTTTAAAAAACTTCAAAGCAAAGCTTTCAGGAATGAAACAGCTGTTCCAGGAGGCAGACAAAGCCCAGCCCTGTTCCTGGGGCAGGTACCCACAACTGTCTGCACACACAGCCGTGGCTGACTCAGCCCAGCTGACCGGGAGCCCCAGTGCCCAGCCCCAGTGCCCAGCCTGTCCTTCGGACACGGTGCCAGCGCAGCTCCCTCCTGCCATCCCAAACCCTCCAGCAGCTGGGGCCGGAGCACGGCCTGGATTCGCCATCCCTGGATTCGCCATCCCTGGATTCACCATCCCTGGATTCACCATCCTCACCCCGCAGCTCCCTCGGAGCTTTGGGCAGCAGGACAGACTCGTTTGGTGACCTGCCTTGGGGGCTGAGCAAATGAGATTCATTAGGATATGCAAAAAGCTGCGAGCAAAGCAGCCCTATCTCCCTGTCTGAGCTCTCCTGATCTGATAAGGGCGAGTTGCTCCAACATGTCTGCAGAGGAAGATCTGAACGTTCTCCTTCCCATGCATTCCCAGATAGTCATTGCAACTAATAGACAAATAGGTCAGAATAAATAACAGCCCCCTCATTTCCCCCAGCATGCCGGTCTGGATGGCTTAAGTCAAGTGTTAATAAGAAACAAGGCTGCTGTAACAAGATGTCCTGATGCACTGCAAAAAATATGGAGCATAATGGCATCTTTCAGACATACTTTTCACTAAAAGCTTGTCATTACCCAGACAGAGGAGACAGCATCTGCATAGAGAAGCAGAGGAAAAGCAGCTTGAATGAAGTGATCCAAAAATGGAGTCATCAAGTCACTGCGGTGTTGTATAAAATAATACTAAATTGGATTTTGCTTAAGTTCAGCATTTTCATAGCGGCACAATAGGCAAAGTAAAATTACTACAGGGAGAGGGAGGGATTTTGGAGGTACAAACCTGTTCTCTTATGGGGATCAAACACACCCCTGTGGTGTAACTGGGCGATGGAACAGACCTGTGTCACTGTGCGTGGATTATCCTGATGTGGTTTTTAGATGGAAACGCTGGTTTGCCCCATGGAAACTGAGAGGCAAGGTCTGGGGGAAGAGGGACCCCGGAGCAGGCAGCAGGCAAAGCTGCTGGATTCAGCTGGCACTGCTTCACCTGAGCCCAGCGAGAGCAGAGCCACTGAAATATTGATTGTGGCTCGCTGGCTTTTTGACAACACATTTGGCCCCTGCGCTGGGGCGCTCAGCAGCGAGCAGAAGCTGTTAGCGAGCTGCTATTACTGCAAGCTCTCCTAAACCAGGGCAGGGGGAAGAACCAGAGGTGGAAAATCTAAATTTAGCAGGCAGCAGTCGGGCTGTTCGCTCGGGCACGGCTCCGCTCCCACCCAGTGAAGGATTTTCGGTAGCAACCATCACCATGGTATCACAGAGCCGCTGCTGTGCAGCGATTTTGCCAATCCCTGTGGGTTTACTGGAACACTCGTGACATTTTAGGTGCAGGGAAGGGGCAGGTGGGTGGGAGGGATGTTTCTTAAAGCACCAGCTCTGGGAATCAAGGGAAAGCAGCTGCAGCACTTCACCTTTTTTTCTATAAGAAACATGTAGTCCTCCTGGTTGCAGAGCTCAGGAGACTCAGAGCATCCTTGTCTGAGGGGAGGGAGGAGGTTCCTGCACTGTCCCCCTAATTTTGAGGGGAAGAAGGGCTGAACCACAGGATCTGAGCTCCTGGGACTGGCTGTCGAGAGACAGTTTCACTTCCTGCCTCCGACTGTCGCAATGTCCGGGTTGCAAACAGCAAGAGCAAACAGTTCTAATGTAATTTCCATGTTGATTTTTCAGCTGTGGCTCTTTTAACACCCTCTCCCCCGGGCCTGTTCTCTTCTCCGTGCCTTTCCTGCTGCCCGTTCCCCGGCGATGACAAACCGCGAAGCGTTTCCCAAGAGTGAGAAACCCTCACAGGAATCATCTGTTGCAAGTCCTGTCTGACAAAACCGTGTCAGAGCTTTGGGGACTTTCTCTCTATTTTTAATTGAGTGCATCTTTTCCCTGGCATTTCCCCCTGCTGGCTCCTTCCATCCCTGCTAATACGGCAGACCTGGGATGGGAAGCAGTGCTCCTGCCAGGATGGGGAAGAGCTGTTGCTCCCACCTGATTCCCTGCGAGGATTTTTGTATAAAAGGTGCACACGGGGCTCCCTCTCTCCCTTTATTCCTCCCGTGCAATCAGCACTCTAGATTTAGTCCCTTTCTTATCGTGGCCTTGCAGTATCACATCTTGGCTTGGTATTTAGTCTTCCAGAGGCTTGAAAGGGCAGCTTCTCCTTGAGTTTATCAGCTCAGATGGGGGACGCTGCTTGATGGTTTGCCAGGGAGCTTCCGTGCGATGCCTTTTATGTCTCGATCGAGTCAGGCCGTTCTATTTAATTAAAGAGATGAGGATACAAAAGGCTCCTCTTGGATAAAATCTGGAGTGGAGGGGGAAACGTGGTACTGCCTCAGAGGGGAAGGGGGGATGGCTTCCCAAAGCCAGCAGAGCCTGATGAGAGCTGAGGGCAGGGCACACGGGGTGGTTTAACAGAAGGGGAGGCAGCCGCTCTGCCAGCAGAAGCCCGTGAGCAGAGAGCCATGGAGCACAAAATTAACACGCTGGCTCATCAGGAAATGTTAATGTGGGCAAGGTGGGGAATTGCTTCATATGGGCAAACAATCTGTGCAGGAGGGATAAGCGCCATCAAAACCTGGAACAAATCTGGGCACGTTTCTCCAAAATCTGCCCTCTACCCTCAGCTTGAGGTTCAAGACAGGAAACGCAAAGCCCTGATGAAGGTGTTAAATCCTTATGGCACAAAAACAACAAAACGTTTTGCTGAAATAGAACAAAATTAAAGAATCCAACGGGGCTGTTCTAGAAATGATTAAGGCACCGCTACACAGGTCCCAGGAGGGGAACTTTGCAGCTTGGAGTAAGTGGTTTGGACAACTTGATTCTCTTCAGAACAGTCCTAAACACAAATATTAACTGCTAATGAACTCATGTCCTCTACAAATGCTGGCTCTGCTTTCATCTGCCAGGTTCTCCTGAAATTCAGCTTGTTCTCCCCGAGCTCCACCATTCCCCACTGCTCCCCTAATGGAGACCTGGGACCAGCTCCACCCAGCCACCACCTCACCTCTTTAGCCATCACACAGGCCCTACTTCCCCCTTTGGAATGATGGCAGGGAAGCCAAGATCCACATAACCTGACGCTGAACTTAGTCCCCTTCCATTTACAGTGCACCTGGGAGGAGCAGAAGGTCCAGTGTTATGGATGTTTGACAGAGAGACTCCGATTTCAACATCCCAGATGAGCAACCGCTTTATAGCCTGCTCAAAGCCTGTCTGGATAGGGCCACAGGCAAGGTAATGCTCACAGAACTTTTCAGGAAGAAGGCCAGAAGAACATTAAAAAGTAATTGAAAGGCCTGGGGGATCAGGAGAAGAAGAAGACAAGCTCAAAGGAACCAAGGAAAAAACCCGAGGCATGGCAGCGTGTGAGTGCACTTGTCTGAAAAGCCCTAAAAAAGTCATGTTGAAGAAAGTGAGGAAACTGCCTCTGAAAGGCTCCTTTGAAATGGTAGCGGTGGCTGGGAAGCAGTAAATGGGAGGCGCTGGGACAAGGAGGGAGTTCAGCTGGAGGATGTGTCTCCAGATCCACCACGGCCTCGCCTCCCAAGTCACAAACCACTTTAAGGAAAGGCGGAATGAACGTTACCAATGCAGAAATAACCCTAAAAATATTAAGAGCACACCTTAGGTAGCACTTATTGTACGAAAGGAATGCTTCCTCTTCATCCAGAGAGACTTCAGACTTACACAGATGGTTAAAACATATCTATAGTAGTGGTAGTAATTTAGAAATCTCTCTGGAGGAAAACAAGGTTTTAGCCTTTTTTTTTTTCTCTTTTAAATGGCAGCAAGCTGAATTTTAAGGTGGAGTGAGTTTATTTCTGTCGTGGCTGACGCAGAGAAAGCTCCGTCACCCACAGATAATGGCAGATGGCGAGCCGTGCCCAAATCCATCAGGCACAGGCCTCAAGTGGAGGTTCAAAGCAGGACCGGGGATGGCATTTCTCAATCAAGGGGCAGCCAGGATACAAAAATCCACGTGCTCCAAGCACCTCTGTGAGTGGCAGAGGAGCCACTGAGCAGCCCAGGGGACAAAAGACGACACAGGGTAAGAAAATGTGCGCTCAGTGGCTGACTGAGGGCTGGTCTCATCCCAGCCCCTGTGAACTCACTGGTACATCATGAAGGTGGATGAACATGGCTCAGCAGAGCTGATAATCCTGTGCCCACGGTGCTGTTGCACAGGGTAAAACATTTTCTGGAGGTGGTGGAGGGGACTCGGAGGCACCATCTGGTCTCCTGCAGCCCTTGCTCCGCGCCCGGGCTCGTGCTCTCATGTGACACCCCATTAGCGAGTCACACGGAGCAGAAAGCAATTTTATGGCCAGATCCTGCTCTTAGAAGCTATGATGACTAAACTAGCTAATCAAATCAGCATAAATTTGCAAACACCGTTTTAGCAGCTGTGGCCATAAATATCACCAGCAGAACGCGAATAATCCCGAGCACACGAGGAGTTGAGTAATGGGTTCCCAATGGGCGTCGGAGCCATCAGCCGCTGCCTGGCAACTCGGGGAGGGGGCGAGGGGGGCGATGCTGATGAGCCTGGAGCAGCAGATGCAGTTATCACGACAAAGCAGCGAGAGCACACACACCAGAAAAGGGGAAAGAAAAAAAAAAAAAATCATTTACAGAGACAAACGAGCGTGGTGGGTGCCCCGTTGCCGCCCCGAACGCAGGCACATGTGCGTGCTCCATGGGGAGGGATGTGTTTTAGCGTTCCCAAAGTGACTCATTTGGCATTTTCCAGGGACCTGCAAGAGGCTCCCCGCACACACGTTCCCGTTTTGTCAACAAGCCATAAAAATAATCAGCCGAGGTGAAATTCGCCGCGAACACAGACACCGGGGCTAAATTTGTTTTTAATTTGTGCCAGCTCCCGCTAATGGGAGCCGGGCTGTGCGGAGCTCCCGGCACGAACAAAGGGGAGGGGGAAAAGCTGCCGGGATGAGCAGCCTCCACCTCCCCTCCGGTGAGGACCAGCAGCTCGTGGTCCCAGAGCAGATGGAGCAGGCTGGAATGGGCACGGCCGGAGCGGAAGGACTGTCCCATGTCCCTGTGCCAAGGGCCCCCGGGGGCAGGCGGCTGGAGGCACGGCCAGCTCACCCCCCAGCACAGGGAAGAGGCTTTTTGGGGCTCAGAGAATTGAATGGACCTCCCTGCATCTGCCAGCGGGAATTTGGCTCAGTCACATTAATGTATTTGCAAAAAAAAAAAAAAAAAATTAAAAAATCAGGGAATAAAAGACCAGCAGTGATATCCTTTTGGTAGGCTGGTAAAAAACACTTGGCTACTATGGAACCTCATCCATGATGAGAATATCCCACCGACTCTGAGGTAAAATCTAGAGGGCAGGACAAACATTGCAGTGCATCAAGGTAAAGCAAGTTTGCTGGAATCATCAAAATCTCATGGAGAAAAGGCCTAAGTGTGGGGATGTTTACACAACAGTCTTTACAGCTCACACTGATAAAGCAACTTCTAGCTGGGCTCTAAAGCCAATCTGCAGTAGTGTAGAAACCAAAGTGAACAAGGAATTGAGAGCATTTCCAAGTTTCCAAGGAGCTGGCAGCCCAGCCTGGGCTTCATCTTGCTGTAACCAGGAATGTTGCTTGGAGATTCAAATGTGGAGATACCCCAGGCTGCTGCTTTAAAGCTTCCTTCCACCCAAAGCATGGTTTGCTATTTTTTCTTCGTTATGGAGATTATTATTATTATTATTATATTTCACTTTCAAGCATTTCCAAAAGACTGTGCTGTGCCCAGCACAGGGGCAGCTTTCTGAGCTCATAAATCAGGAGACTTGAAGACACAGAATTCCCTGAGTAACTGGCAGACGGGATGGACCAACACAAATGAACGTGATGGATTTACCGTGCTTAGAAAACGGAGCTAAAAGGGAAAAAAGCAGCTCTTCCTCGGCCAAGAAGCGAAAGGCAACCTTGACGTGTTGATGGAGCACATCAAAGGCAGGGGTGCTGCCAGGTGCTGGTTCCTCTGCTCACGGCAGCCTCAGTTTACGCCAGCAAAGCTTGTGCAAGCACTGGCACCGTGCGCGGGGAGCGTCCCAGTAAATGTGTGGAAACACCCGTAATAAGAACAGGAAAAGATCAGAAACAAGTGCAGGGCATCGAGCTGCCTCCCATACCAGCACTGAGGTGTGTCCCTCAGCAGCTTTCCCCAGAGAAGGCCTGTGGTTTGCATTTGTTTTTTCACTTGTGCAGCATTTTCAACAACCTCTGTCCTCCTAAAGGGGAGTTTTCCAGCAGTGTCTCTCCACCAAAGCTGTTGGTTACCCACTGACCTGAAACTTCTGCAGCCTTGTGCTCCTGGCACCAGATGGGAATGAGATGGAGGGAGAAGAGAAAAGGACTGTGGGCAGCCAGAACTGGGCTCATGCAGCAAAACCAGCAGCAGTATTTCTCCAGAGCATGGAGATAATTTGGAACAAAGGGATGCACTCACCACGTTGAGCTCAATCCCAAAATATACCCCAAGGTCTCAGTCCAAGGCAGCACAGCCACTGTGAGCCAGATCCATCGGGAGTAACCAGTTTCTCCTTAAACAAACAGAGCCCAGTGACCAAAGCCAGGGTGGAGAATTACTGTCAGAACCAGTACAAACTCTGGAACATGGTTTAAAGCCTTTTTTTCAAGGTCTAGAAAATTCCAGCTCACTCTTCCCCGTGTTTCACTGCAGCATCCGCCTCTTGTCTGCACTGTGGCTGGGGCCAGGGCCAGGAGGTGCCAGCTACTACAAAAGATTGCTCTTGTGCTATTCCTGGTTTGATCCAAAACAAAACACGCTGGAAATTTTGGAAGAACATCTGTTCCCATCAAGCATCCAGCCCAAGCCTCCCAGACCCACGAGCTCTGGGTAATTCGGTGGAAAAGCAAGGGAACATCTCAATTCGTAGATGCAGAATTTTTGGCAGCGTTTGCTGCTCTTTGCTGTGTACACAGAAAGCCTCTCCTTTGTGCACACAAGCAGCTCAGTCCAGGGCCTTTCAGGGAGAGTAAAAAAGAGCTGCCTTTCCCATACATTTTTCCCCAAGAGACATAAACATGAAGGATCCGTTCACCAATTTTGAGAATGCTCACACTGATTTTAATTGATTAATTGGCTTGTTTGGAGGGCAGGAGGGAGGGAAATGGGATTGTTACTTATTTCAGTGCAAAAGAGCACCCAGAGCATCTCCAACCCCAAGAGCTGCCACAGGCCCCACATGACAGGATCCTGCCCAGACTGCAGCCCTGGGGTTCATGAGATAACAAACCCTTTCTGTGGCTGCCTGTGCCTTCAGGCAGGGCATGACTCGGAGCAAGCCCACCCACAACAAGCAGCAGGTCTGTGAGGAGCAAGCCAGCCACGGGGCCATGTGATACCTCTCCCTTCCAGGGGATTTGGGAAGCCAAGCGTCCTCGAGCTGCACCGAGCTTGGGCTCCTCTCCAGCCAGACATCGCTCGCCCAAGTCTCTCCCCTTCAAGCCTTCCCCTGCCCCAAGTCTGGTGTCCAGCTGGAGTGTGCAGGGGCAATTTTTCCTGGGATTCCAGAAGTCCCAGACTGCATGGGGTCTGGATATTGCCACGCTGCTGCAGAGACATGGTGCATAGAACAGTGATTTGTGGTCTTAGCTTAGAGCTGAAATAGATACGACAAACAGAGCAAGAGAAAAATCTACTGCAGTTCCCACTATGGTGTGAAAGCACTGAAAAATATAGAGGGAATCTCAGCTATAGCTACAGCTCCAGGATAGTTGCAGTTATGATATTTGCCACACTCTGTACAGCCAGAATCACAGCCAGGCCCATGCAGGCAGATGGGGAACGAGCAGAGGAAAGCTGCCTCCATCTACCCTACCCCTGGAGCTGTGTCTGACGAGCAGTTTACAACCAGCACCCAAAGATAAACCTCAATTAGGTGACAGTTTACCTCAAAATGCCATAAACCCTCATGGGTTAGGAGGGGGCTGCACAGACCTTCTCCTTCATCTCCACGAGGGGCTGAAGGCTGGAGCTGGGTCACACTCGGGCCAAGGGAAGGGCTTGGTGGGTCAGGACCCCTCATTTTCCACACCAAACCTCGTGTGAGGCGCAGCTGGTGGAGCAGGATGGCCTCCTCTGCTCTCTGCCCATTGCTGTGACCAGGGAGCACACAATGAGGGGGATTAATCCCGGATAAATCCCACTGGCAGAAAGAAGTGTTCCTGCAACATCCCAATTAGAGAGAGGTGCACGCAGCAAAGTCATCTGCTTCACACTCCGTATTTTTTCCCAGCAGCAGGAAAAAGGATTTCCTGTCACCCCCTAAATCATCAGAGCTTCTTGCCTGACTGTTTCAAGCACAGCTTTATTATCCCTTACATCAACTTCTGGGGGCACTGTCCATTTTTTGTAAGAGAATACCAGAGTTTGAAGTTCCATGTGCTGGGGGTTTTTTGTTGTTTTTTGTTTTCTTCACCCACTCTGGTTTTGTTTCATTTTTTTCCTGGTAGGGGAACCAGTGACATTTCAAAGCAGCACATTTGCTGTATGCTCACTCAGAAAAAATTGAGGTCCTGTCTCTGCACTTTCCCTCAGAAAACGCCTCCCGAGCTTGCGGCGCCACAAAAAAGAAAATCTGATTTCACAGCAGCACAAAGACACAAATTACTCCAAAGCAAGGCCGTGCAAAATAAAACCTACCATTAAATCCAAGAGGCTGGAATCAGGAGATCCCATCTCTGATTATCCCCGCTCCCCAACAGAAGCTTTGCCCGAGCTGGAGCTGCCGGGTCACGTCCATTATTTTCTCACACGAACCATTAACCCAAGCAGGATCACCCATGGGGCATCCTGAGCACAAATGCAAGAGGCTTTGACATGGCATGGTTTTAATGCTCACACACAGCAAAACCTTCTCACAACAGGGATAAGTGCCCAGGTATTGCTCTGGGATGGAAAACCATCTCAGAGCAGAGGCACAGAGATTTCGGTGTTTCCTGCCCACCCCTGCCTGTGCTTGACACCTCTGAGGCTGAAGGCAGCCCACACTCCCACCTCAAACCTCCCAAATTTCAGGGCTGGGAGGGTTTCACCAGCACTGGTGCTGCGGGAGGGTGGATGCAGCGAGGTCGGGGAGCGGGACAGTCGTGCTTCGCTCAGGTTGGAAACAATAGCAGTAAAACCGAGTTTGAGCACAAGCTCGTCTCCACCCAAAGCAAAGCCATATGCAACCCGGCTCAGGAATGAGAACTATGCAGCCAGAGGTTTCCTCTAGTTATTGTTTTGGGTTTGGGCTGCAGTGGGCAGGGAGGGGAGGAACAAAAAACACAGAGGGTGCGGGAAAGAAGCCGAAACCCAGCAGAGCCACGAGAGCCTCAGCCTGACCTCAAGCCCTGGTTTTGGGGTGCGAGGCACGAGGCAGTGATGCTCTCTGCAGTGATGCTCTCAGCCTCCCCTGCTCCCGGCTGCCCCTGATCTCAGCTGTACCTGCACAGCAGCTCGTGACACACCCATGGCTGTGGGACACCCCTGGCTGTGGGACACTCCTGGCTAGGAGACACCCACGGCTGAGTGACACCCCTGGCTGTGGGACACTCCTGGCTAGGAGACACCCACGGCTGTGTGACACCCATGGCTATGTGACACCCACGGCTGGGAGATACCCGCAGCTCTGTGACACCCACGGCTGGGAGACGCCCCTGTGACACCCCATCTGTGTGACACCCCTGGCTATGGGACACTCCTGGCTGGGAGACACTCCTGTGCCACTCCATCTGTGTGACATCCCTGGCTCTGGCAGACCCTCAGCGATGGGACACCCCTGGCTGGGAGACACCCCTGGCTATGGGACACTCCTGGCTGTGGGACACCCGCGGCTGGGAGACACCCACGGCTGTGGGACACTTCTGGCTGGGAGACGCTCCTGTGACACTCCATCTGTGTGACACCCCTGGCTGTGGGACACCCTGGCTGTGTGACACCCCTGGCTGTGGGACACCCTGGCTGGGTGGCACCCCCGGGATATGGGACACCCCTGGTGGCTGTGTGACATCCCTGGCTGTGGGACACCCACAGCTATGGGACACCCCTGGCTGTGGGACACCCTGGGCTATGGGACACCTCTGGTGGCTGTGTGACATCCCTGGCTGTGGGACACTCCTGGATGTGGGACACCCCTGGCTGTGGGACACCCACGGCTGTGTGACACCCCTGGCTATGGGACACCCCTGGCTGGGAGACACCTCTGGCTGTGGGACACCCCTGGCTATGGGACACCCCTGGCTATGGGACACTCACAGCTGGGAGACACCCCTGGCTATGGGACACCCCTGGCTATGGGACACCCCTGGCTATGGGACACCCCTGGCTATGGGACACCCCTGGCTGTGGGACACCTACGGCTGGGAGACACCCACAGCTGTGGGACATCCTGGGACACCCCTGGCTATGGGACACCCCCGGGCTATGGGACACCCCTGGTGGCTGTGTGACACCCCTGGCCGTGGGACATCCTGGGACACCCTGGCTGTGGGACACCCCTGGCTGTGGGACACCCCTGGCTGTGGGACACGTATGTGCGACATCAGTTTGATTTGCACTGACACCCATGAATTTGGCACGCTCGCTACGCAGCAGAGCAGATGTGGCAATGTCTAAACAAGAGCTGTATTAAAAAGATCAAACTCCAGTAAAATTCTTTTCCCCAGAAATATACGCCCAGGAAGACCCCAGATTTTCAGCTTTCCATTTCGATACAGAAGATGCAACCTGAAGCATGTGGTGTGCTGGGTGAGAGGTGCTATAATTTCTTTTCCCCTCTTGTCCAGATTCATCTGAACATTGTTTCAGCCCCATTTACAGGCATTCTCCACTACCCTGACTCCTTTCCAGACCCGCTGGGAATGCAGAGCTGTGGAGACTCATGGACATTGACCTCTTAACTAATAAGCTTCATGCAATCTGTGCTTAAAATCAGAGGTAAAGGATTGCAGTGTTACTGCCCAGCATTTCCTTCCAGTGCTCCCTAAGCTCCCAGCAAACACGGCAGCATTTCACCAGCTCCTGGCTTTTCTGGTGCAGACAGGAGAGATTCAGGGAGCAGTGGTTTTGTAACTAAGCTGATTTTAGCTTAAACTGCCAAGGAAATGGGTATTTTCACTTTCTCCCTGCTCCTGTCCCTACCTTTTGTCCTTCTGTTGGCATGAGCATAAGCCAAGCCAGGGAACTGATCCAGCTGGAAACTGTCTGCTTGTCTTTTCCCTTTCTGCTGGGTTAGTTTTTCAGAAGGATCAGATTCCTAATCTGGCAGATCGCTCAAGAGCTGATTTTGGCACCGGAGAGAACACATGACCCAACAGCAGGGACTTAGATCAGCTGAAACCAAGCCGAAACCCACGCCCACAGAGGACACTCGTGGCCCACCCTGTGCCCACCCAGGCAAAGATCCTCTGCCTGTACAGGAGGCTCTTTCCAAGGTACTGTTCTGCATTTTTGGGTAGTGGTGAGACGTGACCTCCCCTCTCTACCTGCTCCACTTCATCATCCCTTGCCACCGCTCTGCTGCCCCTTAGAAAAAGCCCAGGGCTCCACTGCAGCCTTCCAGTGCATTTTTCTTTAAGCAGCACCACGCCACTAGGCAGGGATTTCTGTGCTCATGGACACTCGTGTGTTTACCACAGACACGTGTAAGATGTGCATGTGCACGCCCTGGGCAGATGCACGCAAGCACAGACCTAAAATATCCCCAAAACCTTCTGGTTCCCACAGGCTGAAGGAATGGGCTGTGCTGCTGTGAGCCATTACTACCAAGCACGGGGTGTTTCTATGGCTACACCTTCCCTGGATTTCACTCCTGCTTTCAGCAACGCGTTCAGCCTGTCTGTCTGTCTGTCTCTCCCTCGCACACGCAGGAACCAAACATCCCTCCTCTCCTCACTCAGCTCCCCCTCTCCACTCCAAACAACACCTCTGCTCTTCATCCCACACACAGCTAAAAATTCAGCGTGGCTGTTTCTTGGGACCCAGCAGAAGAGAGGGCAAAGATTCTGATCTGAACTGCCCCCAAATGCCAGCAATCCCACAGCAGAACCTCCAACCTCATTTACAGCAAAGCTGGACCTGGCCGTATTTTCTGGAGATTTCTCGGGTTCCTTATGGTGGCACAGAACCAAGAGCAGGCAGACCCCTAAGGTGCTCCCAAAAATCTGGAGAACTGGCCTGCTGAGGGGGAATAAACAAGAAAATCTCTCCTAGGAAGGCTCGAATCAGCAGAGGGGGTCAGCAGTCCCCTGGCCCCAAGGTGACTCGGTGAGCAGTGTGAAATGAAGATCTGGGCTGGATGTTGGGGAAAATGCTAATGGCTGGGAGCAGCTCATGTCAAGCTGAATAAATCCCCTGCTCTCCACTCTGAAACACAATGGCACATGAATGACTAAGCAATTCTGATAACAATTCAATAGACAAATGTCAGCTTGCTTTGAGTAAACATTACTTGTGGAGCTGTTTCAGGGCAGCTAAAGACACATCAGCCTGTCTGTCTCACCCCAGCCCTCCCAGCCAGGGCAGAGAGACATTTATTTCACAACAACTACAACTGATTTTTTTTTTTTCCAAAGCAATTGGAACTCCTGTAATATCTGAACTAAGTCTAGATTTATGCAAGCAGAGCTGGGAAAATTTTTAAAAAAGCAAAATAGCCTCTCTCTATTTTAAGACCTCAGTTTCACTGTCACTTCTCCCTTGCTCCATCAGTTATCCCTTAGCACAGTAATAACATGGTCCAGTTTGGAGATACAGGTGGAACAGAGCCACGTAATTACCACTTTTCCACATATATTCTTGAGTATTTGCAGCACTGAAATAACACTCCTCTAGCACAAGATTAGTCTAGAAAAACCATTCAATTTAGGAATGTGGCTGAAACACGCACCCAGGCTTTTATATGCTGCAGATCTAACCCATTCCTATCTGTGCTGTAGGTCAGCCCTTTACAAAACAACAACCCCTCCTTTCATTCTTGCAGAGCACATTTGCATGAGCAGCTTTTCCCCTTCTGAAGCCTGCACCTTGCCAAGCCCCCAAAGCCAGCGCCGAGAGGAACAACCTCGCCCTCGCACACGGGCTTCTCCCCGTGTCTCCAGTCAGTTGTGAAATGAGCTGCTCAGCGCTGCATCCGTAATGGGCACTGCAGTGCAGATGGCAAGAGCACAGCCACAACTCTGCTGTGCCTCCGCCAGGAGCCCTGGGTGATGCGGCAGAGCAGCTCGGAGAAGTGAGGAGGGCAAGAGAGGCTGCTCCTCCTCAGGCATCTTCACCTTCCTGTCCGCGCAAGAGGCTTGTTGGCGTAGCAGTAAGGCAGAATGACGTCCAGAAGACCCTGAGTGAAATCCTCTGCCCTGTAGGCTGTGGGATTGAGGATTCCACCCTGGGATCGGTGCTAGGCTGTGTTTCAGTGATGCTCATTGCCTTGGAGTTGGGAGAACTCAAGAATCTCTCACCCCTTTGCCGCACAGATCTCTTGGTCACTGAGAAGGAAAATAGACCTTTGCAAACATCCACAGTCACCACGAGTCCCAGGGGCCTCATTGCTGCGCCTGACCTCAGTCTAGAGCAGTGAGTGATAATGTCATTTCTCTAATTTCCCTCTCAACAAAGTCCCTTGGCTGCTCTTCTTTCTCCTGAGCTGGGAGTGGGCCTGTGGAAGCAATCTGCCCTTGTACACACAGAACCCACATTTTCAAGGGTATGTCTGTGAACTTGGGCTATTCCTTTGGTTGGCAGATGCTGCATCCTGCAGGCAGAGGCCTCAGAGGAGACATCCACACCAAGCACACACGAAAATTCACAGGGACAATGAGCACCCGTTTGCACATGGCTGTAGGCACATACACAGCAAATCACTAAAAGTCAGGAGAGTCCTGCTTGCCCCTGGCTGCAAAGGGGAATTCTCGACTGGTCTTTGCAGCTCCCATTCGAGAGCACAAAGCCACTTGCAAAATCACCAGGTTGGCCCTTGCAGCTTTGCTGTTTTCAGTATTCTTTGAGAGTTCCCTCTGATGCCTGATTTGCTTTATTAGAGAAACCTACTCAAAGGGATTTGTGTGCATGCTCAGCTTGATTTGTGAACTCCAACAGGAGGGGCGGCCAGTAAAATTAATGAGGTTCTGGGCAAATGATTGCCCATGCAGACCCACAGACATAAAGCACTAACTGACTGTCTAATTAACAAAGGCCACGTGCCCGATTAAGCATGCAAATGCTGCTGCTGCTACACACACATTGACACACATTAATGTCTCAGCGAGGATACATTTGCAAGTGTCTGCTTGGCACGATGATGGAGCACGCAGCCTGCTTCCATAAACACTTGTCAGGATGCAGGATATACGTCCATGAAATAATCTGCTGCCCATTTTCTGTAACGAGCACAAATTCCTTCTGGGAAGCAGCACAGCAGGTCCCCAGGCCCATGCGGGCACGGCTTGAAAGCCACCTTCTAGAAAGGGGCAAAGGAAGGACAAAGTGGCCTTGGCAGAAAAGTTTGAAGTGGGTTTCAGTGGCTTTGTCATGCAAGTGAAGGGCTGCCTTCGCTTACAGCGTCTGTACTGGGTGATAAGGGGTCAGGGGCACACGGCCCCGTTCCTCACTCTGCTGTGTCCTCATCTCCTTCCTGATTAAAGCTCAGGGTTTGGGTGGTTTTTAATTCACCACCATAATTTTTTTTTTTTTTTTGGAAGAGAGAAAAGCAGTCTAAAACATCCAACAAAGGAGCCAGAAACAGCAATGTCTAGGAGGGGGTTACAGCACAGGATACCTGTTCTCCATCAGCTCACATAACTCAATTAGTGCTGCCAGACCACATCGTTTTGGGACACGGCTATGAGCTGGGGAGGCCAGGAAGGCAAAATTCTGGAAAGCTCTAGGCAATCTCTGGTGCCAGAGGAGAAATTTTTTGGCACCGGACGCCGCCCCATTCCTGTCATGGAGCAGGTCAGACCAGCAGCCGACCCACAAAGGGAGGCGGGAATTCCTGGGAATTCCTGGGAGGTGGCATTCCTGGGAATGCCATGGAGGCCAGGAGTGCAGGGGAGCTACAGAGGATCCTGGTCTGTGATGGGATTGAACTTGTCCTCACCTCAGAGTCCTGAACAACCAGATCCTGCCCTGGTCCCTCTCTGCTCCCTGCAGCAGGAATTGCACAGAGACACCGGAGCCCTGGCACTTGCTGAGGGCTGCTGGGTTCACGGGGCTGAAGCTCAGGGTGTCCCTCAAGCCCGGACTCAGCCCCACTCCCCCTAAATTCTCAGAAACTCCCATTTCTCCAAGGATCCAGGGAGGCCAAGGGGGCTGTTAGAATAACTGGTTATGCCTGTGGTGTGTTTCCTTGCTGCTGGAAGGCTTCCAAAGACATTTCAGGTGCTGATGAGACCTTCCAGCACATCCATTTAGAGTCTGCAGTTTCCCTTCCTTCCTGCATTATTTACCGCACAATCCCGAGCTGCTTAAAAGACTGTTTCAAGCTATTTTCTGAATCATCCTTCCCTCCCTTTGCTGCTTCATGTAATAATCTCTCCGAAATCTATTTTGGGAGTGGCATTTTGCAGCAGAGGGTTGTTTTGTTTGCTCTTTTCCCAGCCGTTCTGTTGCAGATGCAGAAAGTTGGTTCGTTATTGGGAAGCTGCTGACAAGGACAGGGCTCCCAGATCCTGTGTCCTGAGGCCTCGCCTTGCTCCAGTGTCCTCTCTGGGATGGGGACGTGGAGGCTCAGAATGACAACAGCAAGGCTATGCCCATTAATTTGCTCCTGCACAGCTGCTCCTGGTGAGCAGAGCTGCAGGCAAGGGCTTTTTTGCAGAGTTGTGTGAGGATGGCAGCTCCTATTGATTTCTCAGAGCAAGGTCCCTGATAAAGGTTTGGATTCCTGAATTATTCGGATACTGTGCAGAGCATCTCGGCAGGCTGGTGAAAAGGAGGGTGGACATTGCCAGCAGCTGGGCTACAGAACCATTATAACACAAGAGGGGGTATATTTTGAGCTGGACAAACTGGAAAATGCTTTTTTCCCAAAAACAATCAGAAATCCTGAAAAATACCTCAGAGCTCATCCTGGAACCGAAGACACATCTTGCATCAGAGAAACAACACTTCATTTGCTACCTCAACTCAGTTTCTCAGCCACCCAACATTCATAGTAGATTAATATTTGCAATTCAGCTGCCCTGCTCTTGCCCTGAGAGCATCTGACCGGGAAGTGACTGCACTTCCACACCACAGGTTCAAAGCCAAAGTGCTGCGCTTGCTTCAGCAGTTTTTGGCAAAGTTCAGTGCAGTTCTCAGCTTTGAAGCATAATTGCCCAACTACAGCAGTGACTCTCGTCTCCAAAGGCCAAAAGGAGTAGAGGGAGAAAGGAGGGAGGTGGGAGGACAGCTGAGAATTGCACATTTCAGATGTGGGATGCAGCTATTTCTTTTTGGAGGCCTATTTCTGGAAAACTGGACGGCTAAAACGAGAAAGCAAATCTAAAATGAAAGATCACGCTAGAAAGCACACACACCCAGGCACCATGGCAGGCAAGAGCTGGGGGACCTGTGTAATCACAGCTATAATGATTCTATAATTTCACATCCAAACATAATTAGTCGAGGTACGTTCTCTGACAGCTAGAGATTTGCAAAATTAGGGTCAAGCAGGTTCATTTTTTTAATTGCTCTCATTTCCCCCCTCTGTGTTGTTTCTTGTCGCTTTATAGGCTCCTCCCTGGGCCAAATTCATCCCTGGGGTAACCCCCCTTTAAAAAAAGTCCCCCCCAAAGCTGATCTTTTGTACCCTGGAAGCACGGAAGCATGGCAGCAAACAGCTCTGCCTGCGTGACTGCCCCGTCACGTGTTGGCACATCTGAAGGACTGTGTGTGCAGCTTGCCAGCCCTGAGAACCCAATTCCCTGGGAAAAAAATAAAAAAAAAATTTAAAAACCCAACTGTAGGCTGCTCTCTGCTTCATACATTATTTGCTGTCAACAGCAGCAGAGTGTAGGCAACCAGCCTAATTCCAGCAAGATTAGTGCCCGCAGTTTCGGGCGGCAGCAGCATGTGCGAGGGGCTGGTGGAATGGGCAGCCAGATTCCGTCCCCTGGCTGCATCCCACCGAACCAAACCAGCCAGGATGGGAAGTTTTCAGCGTTCAGACATCCCATAAAAGGGTCTCCCTCAAAGGGGATGCTCCCTTGGTTTGGGCACATCAGACATTTGAGTTGTGGATGCGTTTGCTCACTGTATTTAAAGCCACCAGGGAGGTGGCACCAGTGACACACTGTGGTCCCTTCCAACCTGGCCCATCCTGGGATTCTCTCTCAGGGGTTTCCTCAATCAGAACCAGAGGCTCAGTCCCATCAGCCCTAGGAGCCCGGAGCCAGCACTGCCAGGCTGTTTTGTAGGCTGCTGAGGGACATCATTACCTGCTCCATCAACACAAGCGAGGAGCCACCCACTGACATCCCATTTTAGAGGGCAACACAGTAAACTCCATTAAAATGGAATCTGGGATGCCAGGAGACAAGCTGAAAAGACAATATTCAGCCTGCCAGCAAAGGCAACAGAGACTGGGGGGGGAAAAAAGTGGAAAAAATCACATTCTAGCATCTGCAGCCCCGGTGAGGACACCTGAAGCTGCTCCTCCGGGACAGCTCTGCCTGCTCAGGGGGGCAGATCCAAGGGTTGGCATCTCCTTATCCAGGCTGGGACACATCAGTCAGGGCTGGCTGAGATTCCCCCAGCGCCGTAGTGGGGGGACAGTTTGGCAGCATCAGCACTCGGGCTGGCCTTTATCCCTCACAGATGTTGCTGTGCTAAGGACGAGGAGGTGTTTATTTTGCAGGATGATGGTGTCTTGGCCTGTGGCACTCAGCCAAACGGCCCAAGGTCAGCTCTCCATACACTGTAGGGTTTCTTTGGCATCTCTCCCAAGCAGCTTTCTTGGTTGCAGCACTGGTGGGGAAGGAGGGAGGTGGGAAAGGAGGGGAATTCTCCCAGTCTGCAAAGCCCAAGCTCTGCACAGCCCAAGGCAGTGACACTGGAGCTCCTCAGAGCTCACGTGTCCAAACGGCAGCTGTGGATCAGATGCATTAGGTGCAATAAAGGAGAAAATGTCATCTTATTATTCTCACTCATCTTCTTGTCATAACACCATTTATCTCCACTGATCCCACTTCAGGTGCAACTAGACTGGGGTGGGTGCACTGAAGTCCACTGAGCAAAGCCTGGGAAAAGGATCTCTGAGATATTCTCCTCTCCACGTGCGCTTCTGAAGCCAGAAAATATTTCCTTGACAAGGACCAAACCTCTGTCACTTATCTCTGTGTCAGTGTAGAGTAACTGTACTGAAGTTCATCATATTAATTTCTAGAACTGTCAACTCACTATTTGAGAACTTTCTAAGTATCCAGATTTCCAGTGGCGCAGATGAAATCAGAACCTGGCTTAATTTTAACGCAGAGAGCAGAGGAGGATCAAAAAAAGCTTGGCACATCTCTGCCTTCGTGGAAAAGCTCTGTGAGGTTGACTGTTTCTAGATTTGGGGACATTTTGGAAAGATATTGCTTCAAGTGACAGCTTTCCGTTTGCACTGCACTTTTACACGCACTCAGTATTCCCAAACCAGAACACGTGGAGCTCCTGAATGAATACAGAGGATCCTGTTTGCTCATTTTAAACTCTGCATTAAGCAGCATTCCCCAATATCTGCTACTGCCCATTGTGCACCGGTTATTGATAAAATCAGCTCTCAGACTCCAAGTTTCTGTCTCAGTCTGCGATGACCTGATGCAGTGATCACTAAGGAGACAGACCTAGAAATCTTCACCCCGAGAGCCATGCTGACTTCTCTGCATTTTAACAATGGAAAATATAAATACTGCAGGAAGTACTGGAAAAAACAGCACCTGGTTACTCCAGAAAGGCAAAAAATACTTTAAAATGCAAATTGGCTTTAGGTACTTTTGAACTGGAATATATCCTCACCTTCAAATCCACCCTCCCTCCTCCCTGAGCTTCAGCGGGGATTAATAGTCCTGCGTGCCAAGAGAGTTCAAACACTATTTTTAATCACATCTTACAACCACACTGTCCCAAATGCTTTGCATGACAAAGCAACCGAGGCAGCGAAATGAGAGAGAACCACGACGCGGAGCCGCAACGCGAGGGAGAAACTCGTGCCTCAGATCCAAAGCCCTCTCAGGAAAGAGGGATCTCAAAAGGCAAGATGGAAAGGGAATGGGGCTGGAGCAGAGCTGGAGCGCCTGACACAGGGGAGAGAAAAAAGGGAATGGGGTTGGAGCAGAGCTGGAGAGCCTGACACTGCAGAGAGAAAGAAGGGAACGGGGCTGGAGCAGAGCTGGAGCGCCTGACACAGGGGAGAGAATGAAGGGAACGGGGCTGGAGCAGAGCTGGAGCGCCTGACACAGGGGAGAGAATGAAGGGAACGGGGCTGGAGCAGAGCTGGAGAGCCTGACACAGTGGACAGAAAGAAGGGAATGGGGTTGGAGCAGAGCTGGAGAGCCTGACACAGCGGAGAGAAAAAAGGGAATGGGGTTGGAGCAGAGCTGGAGAGCCTGACAAGGCAGAGAGAAAGAAGGGAACGGGGTTGGAGCAGAGCTGGAGAGCCTGACACGGCGGAGAGAATGAAGGGAATGTTTGGTGGAGCGGATTAAGCTGCAGGAACTACGGCTGGGGCAGAGGGAGGGCACGCAAGGACACTGCAGAGCTCGCAGGCGCTCCAGGCTGGCTCTGAACTTTGTGTTCCCGGCTGCCTGTTTCGGAGAGCGTCCTGGGGATGCCTCCCCTCGGGAATTCGCCTGCTGGGATGAGGTTACGGAGCTGCCCAGGCCGCGCTCCCGCTGCCGGGTGACGGTGGCACACAGGCACGCTGTGACACTGCGGCTTTATATGGCACTGCCAGGTCCTGCTGGGATCTGCAGGGTTTACAGCTCCAGCGAGCCTCGGTGGCCCGCTGGAGTAGCCACTGGGCACATCTGAAATCTGTTTCCAGGTCTGTTCCGTGCGTTGCTCAATTCCGCCCCACGCTCCGCAAACTCCCTCGTGCCGGGATTTGAATCTGGATAAACCTCAGCCAAAAAAGAAGCCTCAAATGCTTCGCCCAAATCTGTTCAGGGAGCCCAGAGGTCATTACAAGAGTGAGTAAATATTAACACACTCCCTTTCGAGGCAGCACATACAGTCAGTATGTCAGACCTGGGAAACTTCCCCTTCTCCAGCATCCAAGGCGGCGTGGACAGGCTGGAGCAAGGAGGAGGTGGAAGCGCAAGTTTGGGTTACCCTGTGGTCCTGCAGACCTCCCCGGGCACTGAACCGGGGCTGCGGTCTGCGACAGACTTCAAAATGTGCCCTGAGGGTCCCCAAGGTCCAGCCGCAGGTGAATAACAGAAATACAAATGGTTGGCCTCCCATCAAACCAATGAATCAGATTTATAACATTTTAACCCTGACAGTCCCTAACACCAAGCCTCTGGCCGGGGAGTCAGCATCCTGGTGTGTTTGTCACCTTTGCCGTGGCAGCACTGGGAAAGTTCCTCTTTTGCAACCCCAGTGCTCCCCTCCAAGGGCTCTGCCCTGCTCCTCATGCTCCCAAACACCAGGTGAACCTTCGAGAGAGGGATCCGGGCTCAGTCCTTCTGCAGCTCTCTTCTGTGTGCTGGGGCCTGCCCTCCATGCACGAGGGTTTTTTTGCTGTGTTCATTTTGCAGAAAGGAGCTAAAAGCAGTCAGGCTGTTTCTTGGGCAGGGGCAGGGGGTGCCTCTGCAGGCAGCCAGCAGTGACCCGAGCTCGGGAGGATGGAAAGGAGGACAATGACACCTCTGTGCTGCTCGTCACCTGACTAGAAACAAACTGGCATTAACCTCACCCCTACGTGGGACAGACACAAATGCCAGGACACAGAAACGGTGAGGGCTGTTTACAGTGGAAATGTCAGAGTATCTCAGCCCTGCTGGGTACACAAAGGGCCGCTGCTCCAGCCCTAGCACAAACTCAGCCCTGCAGAAGGGCTTCTGCTGCTTCTCCCCCTGCACCACACGTGGTCCATCAGCAAACCCTGCTCCTCAGCCTCATTAAACCTTCCTAAAATGATAAATCTGCCTCTGAGAAAAGGCCACTGGGAAGGTTTCAGGCAAGGGAGATGGATTTTGAGAGCCCCGTGCTCAGATAAGCAACCTGTGCTGGATCCTAACTGGAACATCTCCTGGGCACCCTCACAGTAATTATTATCTAAGAAATAGCTTAATATGAGATTAAGTTCCTGCATCCTTTGTGCTCCACAGACAAAGTGCAAGGCAGGCAAGGAAACTGAGGAGCTTTTTAATGCCTCACGTTCACACACCTGACTGCTATTGCTGCTCAGCTCTTAACCAGCAGAACACAAACCTGAACTGCAAAATCCCTGTACACCCCATTCTTCCATCAACCTCTCAATGCAAGGAATGCAGGATTGGGCACCATCAGGCGGGGCCAGTGTCCTTCCCCTGCTCTCTGCTTGCTGGGGACCCCTGGAAAGGCTCACACTGAAACCTGGTGCTGTTCTGAAGCAGATACTGTTGCTCATGAAAACAGGCTGCACACACTGCTTTGTTTTTGTAGGGTTGCTAGGATGCACTGTTACTATTATTGATTTTTGTAAGGCCTCTGAACCACTTACCAAAACAAGTTATTCCACACGCACCACAAGGAACGAAACCTGGCTCCCTACAGCTCTGTGTCCTCCATCCCTGAACTTTAATTCCCAGTGCAATGGCTTCTCCCTCTCCCAAAAGCCAAGATCTCCCTCCCACACCTCCCTTGTGCTTGGCAGAGCAGGAGGGAGCAGAAGCAAGAGCTGGGTCACCACTCCAAACTTGTTTATTGGCTGGCTGGGAGCTACAAACAGTGGCTGATTGCTAAATTTGGCCTATCTCACTCTCACTGGGGGATTAATATTGGACTTGCTCTGCTATCCAGTCATCAGTTTGCATAAAATTTGTAAGAACTCATGCTCTCTGCGATTTGATGAATTCTGCTGAAAATGGGCCAGAAGTTTTTTTCTGAGAGGAAAAGGGGGCAGCGGACGGGCAGGAAGTCAAGCTGCACGGTGTGGAAATCAGGCTGGAAGCCCACGCAGTAAGGAATCACCTCAATTTTGCAACCAAATACTCAGGGTGAAAACCAGACCACCCCATTAAGCCCCAGATACTCAGCAGCATAGTTGTAGCTGCCTCTGATAATGACTCCTGTGACACAGACTATTTACTGAACACACCTTGGATCTGGCAAGTGTGACTGTCAGAACACTGATGTGATGAATATTCACACGCCAGGATGTTGCAATTTTAATGACATAGATACCATTAAAACCCCAGGATCCAGAGTGCAAAAGCAAATGGAAAAGGGCCGAGAAACCCAAGCCTTGAAGCTGGCCACTTGTTAATGGCTGCTTTACACCTTTTCTACCAGACAGCAGAGATAAGTAGCTTTCTCTTTCTGGAGTTTTCCTATTAAAGGACCTTTTTTGGGAAAATTTCTCATGGTTGCTAACAAACATTGAGCTGCACCAGCCTTAGCAACACGGGGAGAGCGTAGGTGTGAGGCACCTGCGAACACACGGCAACCGTGTCTTGGTGTGCGTGTGTTTGTGTGGGTCCTGACAGGGATTTCTGCACAGGGACGGTGCGTGGGGCTGCACAGACCCAGAGGAGCAGGAGCTACTCCTCTGGTCACCTTTGCAAGGCAACACGTGAGTAAACGTGGGAGGCAGCACTCCGAGGAGGAAGCGGGGCTGTGTAAGCACGCATCCCGTCTCACACGCTGCTGGAGGTGGGCACGGACCTCTGGACATCATTTGTTCAGGCAGGGCCACCCAGAGCCAAGGTGCCCAAGACCATGTCCAGGCAGCTGTTCAGGATCTCCAAGGATGGAGAGTCTTCAAACGCCTTGGGCAACTTGTTCCACTGCTTTACAACATTCAGAAAGACCCTTTTGTGTGTTATTGTGAGTCCATTCCCTCTTCTCCTGCCACTGGGCACCGCTGCAAAGAGCCTGGCTCTGAATTCTTTACGGCCTCCCTTCAGTTATTGGCAAACAATAGAACAGAATCATTCAGGTTGGAAAAGCCCTCCCAGCCCATCGCGTCCCGCCTGTGTCCCATCCCCACCTTGTCCCCAGCCCAGAGCACTCAGTGCCACCTCCAGCCCTTCCTGGGACACCTCCAGGGATGGGCACTCCAAACCTCCCTGGGCAGCCCCTTCCCAGGCCTGAGCACCCTTTCCATGGAGAAATTCCTGCTGCTGTCCACCCTGGGCCTCCCCGGGCCCAGCCTGAGGCCGTTCCCTCTCCTCCTGTCCCTGTTCCCTGGGAGCAGAGCCCGCCCCCCCCCGCTGTCCCCTCCTGTCAGGGAGTTGTGCAGAGCCACAAGGTCCCCCCTGAGCCTCCTTTTCTCCAGGCTGAGCCCCTTTCCCAGCTCCCTCAATGATGAGATCCCCTCTGAGCCTCCTTTTTCCACACAGAACAGTTCCAGCTCTCAGCTTCTCCTCACAGGAGAGATGCTCCCATCCTTTAATCATGTTTGTGGCCCTTCACTGCACTCCCTCTAGTAGCTCCACATCTCCCTGGTCCTGGGGAGCCCAGGACTGAACACAATACTCCACACATGCTTAGGAGCACAATCCAGAGATCCTAAGAACTATCAAGGGGGACAGCAGCACCAGCAGAGTGACAGGAATTTGGTTTTGTGAATACGATTTTCCTAAATCTGGAGACTCCCTTCTCCTTGCCTTCCTGCTCTGATGTGACTCTGGGACAAACAGCCTCAGCTGAGGAGAAATGTGGTGACAAGGAAAAGGAACTGGGACCTGGAAATGCCCTGACCCTACAGAGCAGGGCTGTGCACCATTCCCAGGCTCTCCAGGCAGGACTGAGGCAAGCAAGGACAAAGCAACAGCTCCTAGATCAGTATCTCAAAGAGGTCTTCAAACATTACTACTCATCAACAACGAGAAGAGTTTCATCTCGTGTGAACAGCTCACTCCCCAGAGTCCCACCACATTCAGCAGGACTCTGTTTATACTGAAGAAGGCTTTTTATTGACTCTTTTCTCTCAAATAATTGATAAGCTCCCCCTGCCGCCCCACTTTGATCAGCCTCAACCCCAGTTGTGCCCAAGGTCTGGTCTAGTTCCAGCCCATGCCATTATCTCCAGCACCAGGAGCAGGTGGTGTTTACAGGGCTTGCATTTCTGCACAAAGAACACAAATCTGGAGGCCACACTGGGAAACAAAACTCATTCAGGACAAACACAGCTGAATTTCATTATGTATTCCTTTGCTGTATTCCTATCCCATTTATTTTTCCTTCTGCTTTCCCTTTCTTTCTCTCCCTCCTCGTTGTCTTTTCCCCTCTAAAGGATGGGGTCAGCACCCATTGAAATCAGAGAGGAACCTTCCACACGTTCTGCCCTCTCCTCCTCTGAACAAAACCACCTCAGTGAGTTTCAGGTTTGGGGAGATCATTAAACCAGAGAACAAAATGAAGGCCATGAGAGATTCTAGGCCCGTCTCCCTGATCCAGTCCAGACTTTTTTCCCCCAGGGCTAAAAGAGTGAGGATTCTGTTGTGCCGGGATGGATTCAGGGAGTTGTGGAGAGCGAGAAGATTCCCCCCCAGCTACTCCTCATAGCCCTGACTCCTAATTCAGAGTTCATTCCTAATTTCAGGGTTTGAAGCTCCCCCTTTCACAGCTGCTCACAGTTTGTCCCAGCACACCCCATCCAGATGCAGACCCAAACCCCGAACTTAACCCCCAGTTCTGCTTCCCAGTTGCTGCCAGGATCTGCCAAGCTCTCCATTCAGCCATGCTCAGCTTGAAACTGGGCTCTGTGCTAAGCACTGTGGGAAGCTGCAATGGAACAAAATGGACTACAAGGTTGTCGGACTTATTTTTCACTCCTTACATTAACTAATTAGCTTTCTTCCTCATTAAAGTCCCTTCAAGCATATCAATTACCCAGCTCTGATGGCAAGGACGCTACAATAGCCCTCAGTGCAATCAGATGAGTTGGAATTCAGCGCAGCAGAGCAGCAGGGTGGAGGGTTGGGTTACCCGTGTGTCAGCAAAAGGGCATTATTCCCCTGACCTCCCTTTTGCAACAGGAGCTGAATGGTGGCCGGGAGAGGGCAGAGGAAATGCCAGCAAAACAGCACAATAAGCATCTCCCGACGAGCTGCAAGGGGAAACCAGGGCTGTGACAAAAGACCGGAGAAATATCCAAGCGTTGGTCTGAAGTTAGGACAGCCTAAAACTTGGCCTCGGTCTTCTTTTGTTTCTATCTAACGGGAGCGGCTTTGCCAGGCTTAGAAGAATTCCACCTCTCCCCTCAAAATGGTGAAGACAAGGGGTCTGCCTTGGCTGTGGCCCTGCGCTCACCCACGCCAAACGTTCATCCCAGCAGCTCGGCACAGCGGGTTTCCATAGGAAAATTTCGGATCCGTTTTGTTTTTCCAAGCCACAGCAGCATCTCGTTTATTCCCTGCTGCACTGCCAGGCCCTCGGCACTGTCCCGTACCTGAGCTGGCCGGTCCCCACCTGCCAGAGGCTGTCACAGCCCTGCTGCCCCCAAAAGCAAACGATTCCATGGGCACCAACGAAACCCAGGCAGCAGCACCGACACCGAATCCGCTCATCCCAAACCCCCATTTCAGCTGGGAACGGGATGAGGCTGCATCGCTCAGTGCAGCTGAATACTTAAAAGCACCCAGACAATAAGAATGCATTAAACTTTTATCTCCAGTGCTCCAGCTACAATAAGCAATCAAAGAAATTGCCACTCTCCCAGGGCTCCCGATTGCCTAAAGGAAACCAACTTTTGTCTGGGTGTGTGGATGTGTGTTGTGTGTGTGCGTGTGTGAAGAAGGATGGATAAAAGGATCTCAAATACCAGCTGCAGTGTTTGGCTACTTTGCATTAGGCAAATGATGAGCACTGAGCGCAGCACAAAGCTCAGGCAAAGGCGGTTTTATGCACTCACCAACAGAGGAAGAAATAAGACATTTTTCACTCCAAAGATTTCATGATCCAGCCCAGTTTTTGGGCTGTTTTGGTTTTTTTTCTCTCAAGCGTGAGCTTGACGGGAGAAAATTACCAGCCTAAAATTCCTTCCAGAACCACACTGGGGAAAAAAAACCCCTTTGCACAAGTCTGTCTTTCCCATGATCCAAATTTTGGGAGCCTGGATGTCACTACAGGCAGGTGTAACTCACCTTTCCATGAGTGGCAGCAATAGCAGGATTATCAAGTGACATTACAGTTTCTAAAACTACAACAAACTGATTGAAAAGCTCTCATAAGAATTACACATGTTCCTTTTCACTTTACTCTCTGGCCATTTAATGATGTAGAAATTTCATTTCTCATGAAATATCCACAAACCGGCCACTTTCCTCATGAAATATGCATGAATTGTAGAATTCCTTATGCTCCTGAGAAAATAAACCACTTTAATCTGAGAAAATTCTCCATTTTATAATGTCAGAATGCTTTCTTTTCCTTTTTTGACTCAGAACCAGGGTGGTTTCAGAAAAGGTGATGCTCGGCATGTACCTGCCTTTTCATGTGAAGGGAAAAACTGTTAAAAAATAAAAATAAATGAAAAAAACCAAACCAAGAGCTGATATAGATAATTTCAAAACAAATCTTTGCTTTTCTCACATCGTCTTCTTGTTTATTTTCCCACAGTCCTTTAATGGGCAAAATTCCCTGGTAAGAAATCAGAGTGTTGAAATAACTTTCTGTTTTTAATCCACTTTGTTTCTTGCTTTCCCATTTCTCTGTGGATGTTTTTTCTCTTTCCTGCAGATAAAACCGTGTGAGTTGGAACAAGGTATTTGCTCCAGGAACTATAACACCAATTTTCTCCATTTGATTTTCATACAGCTCTAGGAAAAAAAATAAAATTCCCCCATGTGCACGATTGTCTCACTTACAACAGCACCTCTCAGCAAAAGATCTTCACGAGCTTTACCAAGGAGAAGTGTTATGATTTACAGTCTGTTAAAAATATACTTTACAGCATGTTAAAAATAACCTTTTTGAGAAGTCCTTGATGTTCAAAGCGTGGCTGGATGGAGCCCTGAGCACCCTGGGCTAGTGGAAGCTGTCCCTGCCCATGGCATGGGGTGGGACTGGATGAGCTTTAAGGTCCCTTCCAACCCAAACCATTCTATGGGAAATAACTTTTTTGCCTTTAGAGCCTTAAACATTTCCAGCTCTGCCGGTATCTTCCCCCAGTTTGGGATTTCTGCAGCAGCTTGGGCTGTTTCACACACCTTTCCTTCGCATTCTTTCATGGTTTTCCACTTCCAGCAAGACATCAAACTAACGTCCTCTCACCCCATCCCCAAAATATCAAGGGGCTATTTTAAAATCGGAGGCAGAGAAACATTTCCCTGTGCAAATGGAGCAGCTGTGTGAAAAAGGAGAGTCTCCCCTTCTCAGGATGGGAAGGGATGAGGAGGGTAGGACAAACAAGCCTCAGGAAGGAGATTTCATGAAGAAATGTGCTTTTTTTCCCTGAGAATAAGCAGCATCTTCCTGAGAGCCATCATTTTGATTCACTGTTTCACGTGTAAATAATTTACCAGGCTAAAAGGTCAAGAGCTGCAGGTCCTTAGAGAAGGGGAGAAAAGTGCAAGCTGTAAATAAGGGACGAGTAACTTATGTGGAGCATAAAACACATTATAGGCGGCAACACGTAGATACACAAAGGCACAAACAGGGAAATCACAGCTCCACAACCACCACACAGAGGCAGGAATAACCTCTACCCCATGCTGCATCTCCTTGAACTTGACTTGAGAGCAGGAAGCACGCTGAATACGATCTTTTGGGATAGAAATTACACTTTTAAATTAGCTCCACGACGCCCAGATGCGCTGCTGATGGATGCACGAAACAGAGGGGCAAAAGAAATTAATTTCCAGCCTCCTTGTTTTCATCTTTTCATCCTCTGGTGTCAGGGTAATTGCTCCTCTCCTCCTGGATGTGACAGGGCAGCCCTTGCCTCTCTGCAGAAGGTGAGGGAACAGCTGCTTTCCTTCCTGACACCAGTGGATTTCCCATCAGCAGTCAGGCAGCGTTAGATCCCCAAATGCTTCCAGCGTGTCACGCTTTCCTCACGCTCAGAAACTCCAAATGCGGGGCTGCACGCCCCAGTTTGAGGCAGGAAACATCAGATCTGCACAGATTCGAAACGATCAAATTCCAGGGGAGAAATCCTGGAAAGCCAAGCAGCAGAAACAAGCAAAGGACCACAGGTATGAGGATCACCGCATCCTGACACAGATGCTCAGGTGGAAAGATCAGGAATAAGCAGCACTTTGTCCCCCACACACCACTCCTCACCGTGGTTTTTGCAGCAGTACTGCCCTCAGTAGTGAAATCTGTGCCATGGAAGATTTCTCAGGCTCGGGCAAGAAAAGTAAATAGTGGGCTTGGAGAAACGGGATTTCATCCAGCAGTTTGCACAGATAACCCAAAAAACCTGGGCTTACTCCCACCTCTGACACTGCATTCCAGAGCAATCACAAGCTATTCATTTCCCCAGCAAAAAGCCTGTATTTCCCTGCCTAGAGGGGCAGTTATTGACTTCATCAGCTCAACTGGCATTTTTCATAAACATTTTTAAAATGTGAAAACTTCAAATGCGAGGCAACTCTTCCAAGGGATTATATTACACAGATACACTCCAAGGCTTCATTTGATGATCTAGTATGGAAAATTGTCCCTTCTGCATATATGGCAATAATGTTTATATTATTTTTGCCACATGCTTTCGGCCTTTCATAATAATGGAAACAATGATATAAGAACGAACAACTGACATTTCTGTTTGAGGACACAGCATGCATCTCCTCTGAAAGGCTCTGCAGCAGCTTAACAAATATATTTTCCTTTGGTACTTGCAGATACTTTGAGCTCCAAATTGTTTCAGTTACAAGACAGAACCCACCAAAAAAATAGAGGATAAAACACAAGCCTGTGGAGATGGGCATGTTGAACACAAATTCTGTTTACTTCCATCTCTGTTATAACACCAGCCACTTCTATATTATGCATATGCATGCACACACTCACATACATATATATATTTACATATAAAATAAACCAATGTATAAATTTCAGCGCAGTGTTTCAGAAATAGAGTGATTCAGAAAGCGTGTGGTGTATACAGCATATGCTCCACGGATTATATGTTGCCCAGCACAAATGGCAAACACGCAGGGAATAGACATTTTCTTCCAGGGCTCTGGAGCCTCCGAAAGGTTGGCAGGCTGGGCGCATGGTGCACGTTCTTCGGGAGAGAATTACGGGCTGGGGAACATTCCTGCAGCTTCCCAACTCTTTCAATAATTTGCCACCTGCATAGCCAAGCTGTTCGTTCTGTAAATCTCCAGGATCTCAAAACTCTGGCGCTTCCCGTGGCTGCCAAAGAAAGCTCCCGGCAGCGCTGACCCCGATCTGTGCACACCCCCAGGGAACGCGGCTTTAACTCCTTCAAAGGCTGGGGCAGAGATTAAACACGGCTTTGGGACTGCTGACACCAAAAGGACCAAACCCAAGCACACATTTCCTCTGCTTCAGCAGTTCCTGCTCTCTCCTTACCAGCACAGTGCCCAGGACCAGGGTTGTGCTCCCGAGCTCAGCTCCAAACAGGCTCCCCAGGGAATGGGCACGGCCCCGAAGCTGTCAGAGCTCCAGGAGAGTTTGGGCCACGCTCCCAGGGGTGCCCAGGGTGGGATTGTTGGGGGGTCTGTGCAGGCCAGGAGTTGGACTGGCTGATCCCTATGAGTCCCTTCCAACTCAGAATATCCTGTGTGAATATTCCACCCGGGCTTCTGCAAAACAATACAACCCTACAAAGAGTAGGCAAAGGCGGCCCAGAGCCAGCAGGCACAGCTGGAATGCTCCTAAAGGACAAGAGCGGATTTAGCTGCACTACCACCCTGCTGGATTCACCTTGGTTTGGATCAGCTCGTTCCAAACCTCACCTTTCTACAATTCCCATGCACAGAGGCAGCAGGGCAGGATCTGGGTTGCAAACACACCTGGGAAAAAGCTCCCCTGCCAAGGACAGCAAAGCAGATTCGGGTCTGTGCTGCTGGAGGTCCCAGCAGAGGGAGGAAGGGAAGCAGCTTCCTCGGCTCCTGCCCAGGAGCAGCCGGGTTTTGCCTCTGCAAGGGTGCCCATGGTAATTCCATCTGCATTCCAGCACAGGCAGTGCCTGGCCACAGCCACCTATCCCAGGTTTCTCCATCCTAATCTTTGGCAGGGCCAAAGCTGGGAGAAATTGGACTCAGGAACTGGCTTCTCGTTTTGTGGCAGAGGTTGCCAGGGCAAGGAAGAGCAAACTGCCAACTATGTCTGCTCTGAACAGTTTGTCTTTCAACAAGGATGTGGAAAACCTCGAGAGAGGGAACAAACCTCCTTCTCTTCCCAGCCACAGTGATCACCCCCACTGCAAATCACAGAATCCCAGGATCACTGAGGGTGGAAAAGCCCTCCCAGCCCATCGAGTCCAAGCTGTGCCCAATCCCCACCTTGTCCCCAGCCCAGAGCACTGAGTGCCACCTCCAGGGACACCAAACCTCCCTGGGTAGCCGCTGCCAAGGCCTGAGCACCCTTTCCAGGAAGAAATCCTCATGATGAGGGGCATCGGATCTCAACAAGCAACAGCACAGGGTTCAGGGAATACTCTGGAATGTTGGCTTTTCCTGCCTCTCCAGCAGCTGCCCTGCTCCCAAGCGCTGGAGATAGGCAGGATCATGCCAGGCCAAACACGGGGGTGGGAATCTGGTCCCCACTGCTGAAGAAGGAACAAACTCCATCTCCACAGAGGATAAACCCAGAACATGCCCCGCAGCAGGAATTGACTTGTACAAACCCAATGAAAATGAGAAACTGGGGAAACAGGGACCCAAACGAGTGTGAGCACCGAGGGAAGCACAGGCAGGACCCCACTGCTGCGTATTCCACGTGGGAATACACAGCCTGCCAGCTCCACACCCCTTCCAGGACCTTCTGGCTCATGCAGGGTGACAGTGTGAGTTTTCAGTGAGAGCTTTAAGGAGCAGAAATGAGCACCCATGAAAATAGATTTCATTCACGCCGCTTTTTTGGGAACAACTTGGTTTTGTCAGCCAGTCGCAAGAACCATGAACTCTTTACAGGCAGCTGGAGCAGAGGGTGGCTTTTTCCTTATGATATCAGAATTTCCATGGAAGGAGGTGCTGGTTTACAGCTCTCGTGATTGTGGTGACAGGAGGCGGGTGAAGAATGGGGGCTGAGAAGGGAGGAAATGTGCGAGGCAGTGGTGACAAACACTGACAAAGAAAGGACCGACCTCTGGCTCTGATCATCTGTGACAGAAAGAGTGACTGGAATTCAGGTTTTTCACAAATTGAAATTGCAATTAAATACCCACATCTCCCTGGTCAGCCAAAGGAAGGAGGTTCAGGGGGACTGTAACACAGGAAAGTAAGATTAAAAATCATTGATTGCCATTTTGATCCAAGTAACTTTCTGTGCCAATTGTTTTTCTATTTATTTCACCTGAAATAATCTTTCTCCCTAAGTTTACAAGTTTGCTTCCCCTCAGCCTAAGCATTTATCCTACCATAAGAACTGCATCTCCAAACCAGCAGCAAACAGGTAAAATCCTCCCTTCCTGAGTCTTCTACTGACCTGAACTGTGGACACTGCCTGAAGCTTTCCTTGAGGCCATGGATATAGGGAGGGTTCACAGATCTCATAAATTCTGTACTCGAGATGTGATTCAAGGAGAGGTTCACAGTTCTCCTCCCTGGGGGCCAGGCTGCTTTATCTAAGACACCACAGTTTAATGCTCTCGCTGTGTGCTGTGATGTCGGGCAAAAACACACAGATAAAACAGATTAAAGGCTCTGTTTTTCTCTTCCCCCCCGCTACAGATCGCAAAACTATTAAACACTGCTTGACCTCGACCTCACAGCTTGTAAGAGAACCCGTGAACCCTCATTATCTCATAACTACCTGCTTTGCCCCCTCTGTTCTGCCTTGAAGCATCGATTGTGCCACCGTGAGAAAGAGGTCACGGCATCCACCCACAGGAAAAGGCAGAGCCCTCACACAGGGACTTGGAGCCGTGCTCTGCTCCTCCACAGGATCAGCACCAGTGACAAGGCAGCTCCAGACACGCTGGGAGCATCCCGGCTACAAGAGGCTGCACCGAGGCTTTTCCTGTCCTGCATCATGGATGCTCACAGTCTCTTTCAGTAATTTGTTAATTGGGAGGGATTTTCACTCGGGGCAGTCCCCAGTAAACCCTGGGCTGGATTCTGTGCTGCTGAAGGGCTGGTTCTGCCTTTGAGGTCGCTGCCTCTCAGCCCTTCCGCGGGAAGGAGCCACCCCAGGACAGCAGGAAAATCCCGCAAAAAAAAGAATTAAAAAAAAAATATCCGCCTCCTCCTTCTGCGAGGGTCCCAAGAGAGGGACCACCCCTCTGCCCTTCCGCTGCTGGTTCCATAACGAGGCTAAAAGCCACGAATTACGTCCCTGCCAGGGGTGACAGCGGAGGAGCGATCGGGAGGCGCCGGGATGGGGAGCGGGATGGGGACCGCGGCCGCCGGGTGCCACCTGCCGGGATCGCCGCGCTGCTTCCCCCGCTCCCCAACGGGCAACGCGGCCGCGGGGCCCTGCTCCTGTCCCTGTCCCCTGCTCCGGTCCCCTGCTCCTGTCCCTGGCCAGCAACCGCCCGCTGGGACCAGTGACGGAACCCAGGGAACGGCTGGAGCTGGGCCAGGGGAGGTTTAGGGCGGGTATCAGGGGAGGTTTAGGTCGGGTATCAGGGGAGGTTGAGGTCAAGTATCAGGGCAGGTTTAGGTCGGGNTATCAGGGAAGGTTCTTCCCCCAGAGGGTGCTGGGCACTGCCCAGGCTCCCCAGGGAATGGGGAGCACTGCCAGAGCTCCAGGGGAGTTTGGACACCACTCCCAGGGATGCCCAGGGTGGGGCTGTTGGGGGCTCTGTGCAGGGCCAGAGTTGGACTGGATGATCCTTGTGGGTCCCTTCCAGCTCAGGATATTCTGTGATTCTCTTGCCCACGGGAGAAACCATGGCCACGTGCCCTAAAAACTACCCAGAGAGGAGGTGCAGGGTCCTGACAGATCTGTTTTATAAAACACGTTCCTGTGCTGGCTCTAGGCAGTCTCTGCAGCATCCCGTCGCTGCTGTCACACGCGCGGCATCAGCACAGGGCTCAGCCAACCCCCGGGTGACACACACGCGTCCCCGTGGGTCCCACCGGGGCACGGCACTTCCACAATCCCACGAATGCCTCCCTGCCCGGGGTTCTCTCGCCATGCAAGGGCAGCGCTGCCCCGGGAGTGTCACAAGGAGTGGGGACAAGGGGCCACCGGGAATGCGATCCCAGGGACGCTTCTGAGTGCCGGGATTTCGTAGCCGACCCTGAGAGAGCCAACCCTGAGCAGTGACAGCGACCGGGCGGAGGGACGGATTCTGCTGCAGCAGGAGCTCGTGTGTGTCCCCAAACCACGACTGTCACAGGAGGCGTCAGGGTCTGTACGCACTGCCATTTGTCCCTCTTCTCTCCTCAAAGCTTCCCTGTGAGGATGGGGAGGCCCTGGCACAGGATGCCCAGGGAAGCTGTGGCTGCCCCTGGATCCCTGGCAGTGCCCAAGGCCGGGCTGGATGGGGCTTGGAGCACCCTGGGATAGTGGAAGGTGTCCCTGCACATGACAGGGGTGGCACTGGACGATCTCCAGAGGTCCCCTCCAGCTATTCTGGGATTCTGTGATTACACCCGTGCGCCGCTCGTCCTCCTGAATTAGGATGAGAATATGCTAATGAGCTAATTATTGCGTACAGCATCGCTAAGAAGGAAACAAACGCAGCGTGCAGGATTTGTGCCCTGCAGCTCCCAGGGACAATCAATGTCAGCGATGGTCTCAGCACACACAGCCCTTGCTCGGGGCAGTCCCGTCTCAGGACCCCGACAGAAACACAGGACGATCCCACACAAATTGATATTTTTTTCGCAATTTACGTTATCTCAGCGCTCACTTCGGCCCAGAAGGACAGAAGGAAGCCACAACCTCGCCGTTACCGCGGGAGGGGGATCCCTGAGCATCCAGCCGCACATCTGCAGCATCCGTGCGATGCTGAGGAACACCCGGGCGCCCTGCCCTGGTGACCCCGCTCCGGGAGAACGCGGGGAGCAGAGCCCTGCGTGCCGCACGCCCTGTGACCGCCCCGGCCGGCCGACCCCAGCACCGCCATCCCCGCACAGCCGCCGCTGGGTGCGGGGAGGGTCCTCGCCGTCCCCCGAACTACAACTCCCAAGATGCATCGCAACAACAACACCACCACCGCGCCCGCCTTTCCGCCGCCTCGCGGGGCCGCCCCGCGGCGCACCCCGGGATTTGTAGTTCCGGGCAGCCACCCGGCGCACGGCATCCGTGCCGAGGAGAACTCGCCTCCCCGTGACGCACCGCGCCGCGGTGACGCAATGGGCGCGCGGCGGCGCGCAGGCCGCGGGCGATGTCGGAGAGCGGCGGCGGCGGCGGGGCCGCGGC